>PVJL010013977.1:0-29958 GCA_004026885.1 Lyroderma lyra | reverse complement strand
TGGAGAGGTGAAGTGGTTTGGAAAACACATCACCTACTTGCTGTCAGGAGATAAATAGCCTGTGAACCTCAGGTGTTTCTCAGTATCCGCCCCCAGCCTCAGGTTAGGTCAGGCTAGAGGGGACTTAAGTTGGCAATTCCCTCCCCCGTGTCAGTTTGGCACTAGTAAAAATCCCAGGCAGGCTCTACTGAAACAGAATTTTTGAGGACAGGCTTTGTTAAGAGCAGAATATTGTGGGCATATTTTAAACTGGCTGTTTTCCCATCTCTCTTTCCAGTTTTGGAGACAGCAGTTTGCCCTGTGACCTCAGTTATTTGATAGCTCTAAGAAGAGTTGTTGATTTTGAGTTTGTTTCCTTTTTTTTTTTTTTTTTTTTCCCTGATGAGAATGGGCATGTCATCTTCTAAGCTCCTTACAGGGCAGATGAGAACCCAGAGGTCTCTAACTCCATGTTTTAATGTCTGACTGCTGGTGTATTGGAAAAACCCATTATTTTTCCTAAGTAAAACCCAGTTCTTCCCTCTTATGTGTCTCCTTTACTTTCACCCAGAACACGTCAATTCTGACACTTTCAGTCCCCAAATGTGGGGGGGTTTTCCCCCACAAGAAGCAATTTTCTGTGACACCAGCTGGTGTCCTACAACTTAATCATAACACTATGTATTTGGAGATAGTGTCACATCCTACCAGTTAAGGTCTCAGTCCCAAGAGACCGTCCTCCCTCCCCACTTTAGATGCCAATTGCAAGCAGTAGGTCTCCAAGTTACTTACAACTTCTGTCCAACTCATGACAAATCTACAGCTTCCTATAACCCCCTCATTGGTTTCGGTTAATTTGTTAAAGTGTTCACAGAACTCAGGCAAACACCTCCATTTATCAGTTTATTAAAGTGTATCATAAAGGATACAGATGAACAGCAGGAAGAACAGACAAAAAGGGGGAGGTCTGGGAAGGAGTTCTAAGGGGGCGGCAGAAGCAACAGCTGGCTGTAATCTGTTCCTGCATTTAAGTAGAACTTGTACCCAGTTGTGCACTGTTGTCTTCTCACAGGTCCTTCCCAACCTGGGGACTTAGGTGTGCACAGGGAATTCTGCAGTCAGTTTCCAGAGGGAGTGATACCCTTGTCTAGAGCAGGAGGGGCACCCAGGTTAGGCCCGACTGGAATAGGAAGGACTGCTGTCCTCACTGGATCAGGGTCTTGGGATAACATTGCAAGGCCAGTCATGGAACTGTGATCCTTACAAATGACTTCAGTATATGTGATAAAGAGTATGGCTCCATTTCCAGTGTTGGTTGAGGATTTTTGCATATACAGTTTGTACCAGATTTTGGTCTAAAATTTCTTGTGATATTTTTTTATTGCTTTGGAGTAAGAGTAGATACTGGCCTCAGTGTTGTCCCCATTCTATTTTTTGGAAGACTTTGTGAAGAATTGGTTATCATTTTTTCTTTGAATGTGTTGGAGGATTTCATGGTGAAGACATACTGGCCTGGGCTTTTCCTCATGGGTAGTGTTTTTCATTACTAATTTAACCAACTTGGTATAGGTATATTCAGATTTTCTTTTTCTTCTTGAGTTAGTTTTGACAGATTTTATCTTTCTAGAAGTTTGTCTATTTCATGTTAAGTGTTCTTATTTGTTGGCATATGATTATTCATTCTACTCCTTTGTAATTACTTTTATTTCTGTAACATTTGAAGTAATGCCCCATCATTTTTCTGATTCAAGCAATATGAGTCTTCTTTTCTTCTAGGTCAGTTGAGCTAAAGATTTGTCAGTTTTGTTGATTTTTTTAAAAAAAATCCACTTTTGGTTTCACTGATTTTCTGTATGGTTTCTTGTCTCTATTTTATTAATTTCTCCTGCAATATTATTTACTTCATGTCCTCGCTTTGAGTTTGTTTGCTCACCTTTTCAAAGTATATTAAATGTAAGGTTAGTTTATTGATTTAAGATCTTTTGTCTTAGTATAAGCATTTATGGCTCTAAATTTTCCTCAAAGTACTATTTTAGATGCATCACATAAACTTTTGTATATTGTGTCTTCATTTTCATTCATCACAAAATACTTTAAGATTTCCATTTTGATTTCTTCTTTGACATATTGGTTATTTCAGGAGTATGTTGTTTACGTTCCTCATATTTGTGAGTTGTCCCAATTTTTTCCCAAGAGTTTTTTTCATTTCATTTCATGGTGATCAGAGACCATACTTTGCATTTTCTTAAACTTTACAATTATTGTGGTTTGTTTTATGGCCTAGCATAAGGTATTCCCTGGAGAAAATTCCATGTTCACTTGGGAAGAATATATATTGTTTTTGTTGAGTGGAGGGTTCTACAGATATGTCTACTTGCCTTATAGTGTTTTTCAAGTTTTTTTATTTCCTTGTTGATCTTCTGCCTGGTTGTTGTATATAATATTGAAATTGGGGTATTGAAGTCATAAACCATTCTTGTTGAATTATTTCTCTTTTCTTTAAGTTTTTGCTTCATGTATTTTGGTACTGTTATTAGATACATATATGTTTATAATAGTTATAGCTTCCTGATGGATTGAGCCTTTTATCATGATATATCTCTCATTATCTCTAGTGATTTTTTTTGTTCAAAGTTTACTTTGCCTGATATTAATGTAGTGTCTCCAGCTTTCTCCAGCTGTTGTTACATGGTATATTTTTTCCCATCCTTTTACTTCCAGTCCATTTGTATCTTTGAAGTGTATATCATGTAGATAGCATACAATGGGGGACCAAAAATACCCAAAATTCATTTATAAAAAATTGTGTATTTACTCTTACAGGTTTAAACTTCAGTCACCTTCAAAGTACTCTCTGTTTGATCCAATACACCTATTGAGACACTTTTTCCACTGCTCAAAACAGTTTTTGAACTCATCAATTTTGACGCCTTTTATTGTTTCTGCTGTTTTTTGTTCACTTCTTCCACACTGGCAAAATGTTTCTCTTCAAGGACTTTTTTATCCGGGGAAACAAAAAAAAGTCGCTTGGGGTGAGATCGGGTGAAGAATGGGTCATGGGGGTCATGCCATTTTTGGTCAAAAACTGCGGAACACTCAGCACGGTGTGGGTAAGTGCATTGTCATAGTGGAAGAACCAGTTACCTGTTTGCTACAACTCGGGATGTTTTTCTGCAAATCGTGATGTAACCTTCTCAAAACTTCCAGATAAAAGCTTTGGTTGACCCTTTGAACCAGAGGAACAAATTCCCTCTCACATCAAAGAAAGATAATTTCATTTTTTAAATCCCCCCTCATATATAATAGACTCCCAGTTAACTGGCACTCATGGGGATTGGTAGATGCTGAATAAATGTAAGTACACTTTCCTTTAACCGGAATTCAAGCAACCAGCAAACTCTTGCTGGTTGTTTGAGAGTGTTAGTTGCTTGAGTTCTGGTTAATGGCGAGTCTACTGAAGTGGAACTGAATTTTTAAAAAATTTATTCATTTTGATATTTTTATTTTTTAGAGGTATAATTGACATACAATATTATATTAGTTTCAGGTATACAAAGTAAATTGATATTGTGAAGTGACCACCACAGTAAGTCAAGTTAATATCACCATACAGTCACAGAACTTTTTTCTTCTAATGAGATCTTTTAAGATTTACTCTCTCTTACCAACTTTCAAGTATACAATACAGTGTTATAGTTACAGTTGCCATACTGCACATTACATTCTCATGACTTACTTATTTTGTAACTGGAAGTCTATACCTTTTAACCTTCTTCACCCATTTTGTCCAACCTCTCCACTCCCCACCTCTGGCAACCACCAATCTTACTCTGTATTTATGAGCTTTTTGTTTGTTTGTTTGTTTGTTTATGCAAAACCTTTAAGTGTCTAAAGGATAACATAGGAGAAAAGCTTGGGTGTGATGATGAGGTTTAAGATACAAGACCAAAAGCAAAATCCATGAAAAAGAAATGAATGAAGTAGACTTCATTAAAGTAAAAATTTCTGTTTTGCAAAAACATTTAAGAGAATGAAAGCACAAGACAGAGACTGGAAGAAAATATTTGCATAACACATATTTGGTAAAAGACTTGTATCCAAAAAATAGAAAGAATTCTTAAAACTCAACAATAAGAAAACCTGTTAATCTAAAAATAAAAGGCCAAAGTGAGAGCAACAAGCATTTATCTGAGATAAAAAAAGAAACATGGAGTCATGCAGAAGTCCAAATAGTGTTCTGATTAGGAGACAAAGGCAATGGGTATTTATGAGAAACGGAAGGGGGACAATTACTTCAAAAGAAGGAAGGCATTTCTATTGGTGCAGATAACGTAATGATGTTAATTCTAAACAATGTTTTTTAATTTTAATTTTCAGTCCAGTCATCATCAGTCCTGTAGTCATCATATTTGCTTTCTTTGCACAGTTCTTTGGGGCATAATGTTGCTTTAGGCCCAGTCCAAGGATTATTTTGCCATTTTAACCTTTCAAAGGTTTGAGGCATAAGAAATGCAAGGCAGTTCCTCTAGATGGCAGCTCCAGCTCCATTAAAAAAAGAAGTGGCTCTGTTTGTATTATTATTTTTTGTATAAACCCAATTTAAAAAAATGGGCAAATTATCTAAACAGACATTTCACCCAAGAAGACATACAGATGGCAAATCAGCATATGAAAATATGATATTATCTATCATGAGGTAACTGCAAACTAAAACTACAATGAGATATCAACACTCCTACTAGTATGGCTAAAATGCAAAAGATAATTGACCATAAAAAATTCTTATGAGACACAACAAAATGGTGGCATGAGAGGGACCCCTGAAAAACTCCTCTGGAGATTACAACTAAGAAAACACCTATATCTCAACCAAAGACCCTCTACACATCACACAATCACAGCTAAGAAACCCATGTCTTGCGTCAAGGTACCTATATGTGGGCAGAGGGTTAAACAAAGGAGAAATCAAGGTAAGAATGGGGACTCAGCTGTGTGGTCCCCGCTTGGAACTCTTACCACTAGGGGAGGAAGGAGGAAGAAGGCGGCAGGAGAATATTCTGGCCTCATTTGGTCATGGGACAGGTGGGGCGTGAGATACTGTACCCACATCACTTTGGCCTTAGGAGGTGCAGACTGATTCACAAACCACAGCGGCTGGACTTCACTCTGGTTCCCAGAGGAGGAGGAGCTGCTGGACGGTGTGGAGTCGCAACGTGAATGCTCCAGTGGGAAGGAGAAGGAGAGAGGAGGCTGTGTACATGCATTTCTCAGCCCACAATCAGGATTATCTGAAAGACCAGCAAATAGGACTGACCCCAAGGCTCAGGGCAGAATGCATGCACAGGGCAAAGTGAGAACAGAAAGGCGCAATCATGCCCAAACTCCCTGTACAACCCCTGGAGCCACAGGAAGAAAACAAAGCTGCAAACACCCCACCCCCATAGACCTCTGCCTGCCCAGTATCAGAAACCAAAGAAATTACAGCTGGGAGGGTCCAAAGAGGCTGCAAAAAAAATGAGAAATCACACAAAGAGAAGGGGACAGGTGACCCATCAGAAACCAAGCTCAAAGCAACGATTATAAAAATGCTTAAGGAACCAAATGATAATTTCAAAAGAGAGAGAGCAAGCATTAGAGAAGACTTACAAACCATTATAAAGGACCAGAGAGAGATAATGAGTACATTAACTGAAATGAAGAATGAAATAAAAGTCACCAAACTAGATAAAATAGAAGTGCAAAGCAGTGATGTGCAAGAAAAGCCAGCAGAAAAACACCCATTTAGAACAGATAGATATGAGAACCCAGAAAAATGAGGATGGTTTGAGATTCCTCTGGGACAATTTTAAGTGGAAGAGTATCAGAATAATAGATGTTCCAGAAATGACAGAGGAAAAGCAAGGGATCAAGAAATTATTGGAAGAAATAATGACTGAAAAATTTCCTGACCTGGTGAAGAAAATAGACATACAAGTCCAGGATGCACAGAGAAACCCAAACAAGGTGATCCCAAACAAGAACACACCAAGACACATCATAATTAAAATGGCAAAAGTTAAAGAAAAAGAGAAAATTCTAAAAACAAGAGAAATATAAGTAGTAAGTTATAAAGGGACATCTATTTGATACTCAGCTGATTTCTCACCAGAAACTTTACAGGCCAGAAGGGATTGTCAGAAAATATTCAACATGATGAAAACCAAGGATCTACAACCAAGAATAATGTATCCAGCAAGGCTAGCACTCAAAATTGAAGGACAGATAAAGAGCTTCTCAGATAAGGAAAAGTGAAAGAAATACATCACCACCGAAACCAGTACTACAAAGAATGTAAGAGGGGCTTCTTTAAGATGGGAGGAGGGATGGGAATGTGGGTAAAATAAGGGAAAAGGATGAAGAAATTTAGTTGGATTGTTAACATAGAATTGAAAGCAACAAAGAAACAAATCTCCTGGACACAGTCAATAATTTAGTAGTTACCTGAGGGTAAGGGGGGAGGGTAAGGGGGGAGGGGGAAAAGGGACAGGGACACAAATATGGTGTAGAAAGAGAACTGATTCTGGGTGAACACAAAATACAAGATATGAAGTAGAATTGTACACCTGGGACCTATGTAATTTTTGCTAATGAATGTCACCCCAATAAATTAAAAAAATAAATTATTAAAAAGAAATAAAACAAATTCTTGTGAGGATGTGGAGCAACACTGTCATTCATTCCTGGTAGGAATGCAAATGGTACAGCCACTTTGTAAGCAGTTTAGTAGTTTCTTACAAAACTAAACATAATCTCACCATATAATCCATCAATTGTGCCTCTAGATATTTACCCAAATGAGTAGAAAACACGTTGACACAAAACCTGCACACAAACATGTATGGAAGTTTTATTCATATGCACCAAAAACCAGAAGCAATCAAGAGGACCTTCAGTAGGTGAATGGATAAACAAATTGTGGCACATCAAAACAATGGAATATTATTCAGTGATAAAAGAAATTAGCTATCAAGACAAAAACATTAAATGCTTATTGCTAAGTGCAAAAATTCCCATTTGCAAAGGATGCATTCTATATAACCTCACCTATATCATATTCTGGAAAAGGCAAAACTATGGAGGTAAAATATCAATTGATCCCAGGAATTTGGAGGATGGGGAGGGGTAGGTGAGTAGGGAGAAATAGGTGAAGCACAAATTATAAGGGTAGTGAGTCTATTCTGTATGATATTGGAATGGTGGACACATGACATTATGCATTTGTGTAAAGTCACAGAACTATACAACACAACGGGTGTGCCCTAAGGTAAACTATAGACTTTAGTTAATAATAATGTTGGACCTATATTTTGTCTAGAAGTTGATGCTGGGGGTTTTTTTGTTTGTTTGTTTGTTTGTTTTTTTGAGGTTTGGCTCTCCTCTCTGTTGGCACAAAAGGAAAAGGGGCATGTGCAAGCCTTGTTAATTTGGCTGCCTGTTGTGAGCCAGGCAAGGGAGATGGGTGGGTATCTCAAGTCAGATACCAAACATAAAAAGAATGTCTTTATTAAATTCACCCTTGATGTTTGCTTGTTAACTCAAGTATGCCTAATCCATTTACATGAATTTGAATATGAATTTTAAAAGCCAGTGAAAGTCACTGGCTACATATTTAAAATGAGGAAGGCTTGTAAAAGCATTTGGATCCAGTCAGTCATCCAGGTGTTGGAGAGACCCCCCCCCCTCAAAAAAAAATATCAGTGCAGTTCCTAAGCTATGTTCAATTATTTTATTAATGTTACTGGTTATTCTAATTTCTTGTCTGATTTGTTGAGTAATTGGTGGCACCTTGCCACTCTAGCCTACCCACATGCAGCAATCAGCCTTTTTTAAGGGAACAGAACTCTCACTGGCTGCTAATAAATAGTCCAAAGCCAAGTGGTCATCAGCTCTCATGGCTGCAGAGTTTCCCTTCATGGAAATCATAGAAAAGATTAGCTATCTGCAGCATGCGTTTAAAGTGTTTCTAACATTTATTGATTGGCATCAATGATATGAGTTTGTGTGCCTAGGCAGTGCCAGTGGCGAGTGTAATTGGTAAAAAAACAGCACATTTATGTTGAGATAGACCAGAAGGTGTTTGGAAGGTGGGTCCCAAAATGAAATATCAACACCAATGGTACACAGGATGGCTACTGGGACAGTTTCAATAAACTAAAGGTCTATAGGAGTGAACATTTTGATAGAAATGACTGGTACAGGAAGGCCTTTCTTTATAAGGTGTCATTATGCCAGGTGGTCACAACAAAGTAATGGGCCCTAAAGACTGGGGGGTTAGTCTAATGCCTCTAACAGGAGGAAAAACCATTTAGCACCATTTGTGTAAGTAAGCAATTCTGGTATTCTATGAGGGCTGTAGCCTAGGGTGGTAAAAGAGGTAAAAGTTATACTGTATGCCTTTTTTTTTTTTTTAAAAGAGCCTAGTTTTCATATTTTGACAAATGAAACGACCACAAAAAAATGTCAGATCACTGAAGGTGATAAGTATTAGTATCTTCATGAGTTCTTGCATTTTGGCTTCAGAAGGAACATGTCTGGTGGCACATGTCTGTACAAGTACCTGTCATGGTGGGAGCACAGTGAGTAGCCCCTGCAGAGGAGTGAGGGGGCCTATAAAATCTACTTGCCATCTGCTATAGGGACCCCTCTCTCAGTCTGGGAAATAAGCCCATTGATTTTATTGCCAGTGGCTGTGTGTGTGTGTGTGCATGCACAACAGTTCTGATGGCCATTCCAGAAAAAGAGTTCCAAAATTGCTTTGAAGGGTGGACTAGGTGCTGGCATCAGTGCATAGCTTCCCAAGGGGAGTACTTCAAAGGTGACCATAGTGATATTTAGCAATGAGGTACGTAGCACTTTTTCTAGAAAGAGTTCATGCAATTAATTGTCTGACCTTGTATATTCTCAGATATAAGTATACTTCGGTATCATCTTTGAACACAGATAGAAAGCAGCAGCTCTCTGGTGGACTTTATCAGGAGTACTCATAGCATACTGGCTGTAAAGTATAAACTCTTTTGGTCACTGAGATGATTCCAAGAAGTTCCTCAAGGGGCCAGTGGGTCTAGAAAAAGAGTGATCTTTAGAATGATTGTATTGAACTAAGGACGGAGAAAACACTTCCTCCTGTTGGTGGAACATGGCAGAAAATCTATGCTTCATTCTGTACTGCAGGTGCTATTATCTTTTCAATGAGGCCTCTGGGGTGAAGCAAACCAGAAGGGTGCTGCTCCTCTGACTGAAGGCAAAATGCGAAGCCAGCTATAGGTCTTCAGCTCAGGGCCTGTGAGAGCCTCTGTCCTCAGAAGAGCCAAGTCTATGGCCAGAAATGGCCACTCGTATACAGCCCCAAGCTGAATAGTGTAGTTTGTTGCACCAGAATCACCAGGGCAAATTTATGGTCAGCATGGGTGGTTTAGAGATCCTTGAGAGGCCTGGGAGGGAACCACTAAAGCCTCAATAGTGAAGGAGTATAGGGAGGCAGACACTAATAGTGACAGTTATGTGAATAGATTCTAGAGCCATTTGTCTCCCCATCTAGTGGGTCAATTTTTTTACTAATTTGTGAGTATATGAAGTAGAGAATTATGTGATAATAGGAGGGACTGTTGAGTATGTGGATCTCATACCCAGAGACATGGGATTTACCATTTGCTCCTCCTAGCTCTCAGATCACATCTACCTGGCATTACTGCAGTTTTTGAGTGGGACAGGTGTGGATTTCTAAAGATGTTCCCCTCCCCACCACAGGCACAAGAATAGGCTTCAGATGGGAAACTTAAGAGCTGGAAATGGCTTCAAGATGGCCCCAGAAAAGCACGATGCTGATGTCCATGAATTAAGATGTCCCTGCGCAGATCCCACTTGGGGAGAACTGTGGGATATGCCTTTCTGTTTCAGATTCCAGCATTCCCAAAGATCTGACTGAGGAACCTGACTTAAAGTCAAAGAGAGATTCTGAGAGCCTCTTTCCAGTTATGTGTATAGATAGAGGGCAAGCACAGCCCTAGAGGATGTTTCCTCAGTTTAGATAGTGTTGCAAAAAAGGCCTGTTGGGGATGAAGTCCTCTTTCCCCAGCCCTTCAGTTCTTCATAAGAAGGATCCCAAGGTGGCAAAAATAAGTTGCACATGTAAAACTCAAAGTTCACAAGTTTAACATTCTCCTAGCTCATGAAAAATTTTTGTTATCTATAATTTTTTATATATACACATATTAATGTTAAGTGTAGTTATGAGTTGTTACAAATGTATACTAATACTACCATCAAAAGATGGAGGACATTCCATTACCCACAAAAGAACATTCTGTGTTGCTCATTTGTACAAAACCTCTCCTCCAAGTTTTAACCACTGATCTAAGGTCCCTATATGTTTGCCTTTATTTTTTCCAGAATGTAATATAAATAGAACACCATGTTGCCACATAAGCCCTCTTTGTAAAATTTGATGCCATATTTGTAAAATTGCAGAAGTACACAAATTTTGCAGTTTTCTTCTGAATATAAAAATTTTCACAGTGCCCAGGAGAGGTGATGGCATACATTAGGACTTTAAAACTGAGAGATGCTATATGAGTTTGGTAAGACCCTGTTTTCCCTGGGTTCAACTTTCATTTATAAGATGGGATGAATGGGAGAGGGGCAGAATGGAAATAATTATGAAATTGCATAATCTATACCATGCAAAGAAAATGTTATCACTGAAAAAATGGAAGTTTGAATTTCCTTTGCTCTTTAATAAAACACAATGCTTGAATTTTTTTTTTTAATGTGGGTAGTTCCCTGGCTGGGAATCAAACCCAGGCTGCAGTGTTGACAGTGCCAAAGCGTAGTCACTACACCACCAGGGAATTCCCAATGCTTGTAATTTCTGCCCTCTCACTTCTATAATATGGAATCCAAGAATATGGAAATGAGACCTGTGAACAGCAAAATGGACTTTGTAACTTTGTGGACCATTACAACAAAAAGCTCCCAGTCTCCTCTTATAAAAGGCATGGAAAACTTTCCATTTTGAGGATGTCAAACATACCTCCTTTTCCACTAAAGTAGGATATTACTCAAGATGATACATTTTGTCTGCAGCTTACCTCACCTATTCCTTGGATAACTGCTGTCTAAACTTCCTTAGGTGTTTCTGGTGTTTTAACCAGGAAATCACATTGGACTTGCATAGATATCACTTTACTAAATAGGAAAAGCCATGACGGGCTTACAACTGTGCAGATTAGAACTGTTCCTCAAACATGGAGGAACTCCATGGCTTCATGGGGTACATATTGTTTCACTTGGTCTGTGTAGTAGTGAAATGATAATGGAAATATAAAAGGCAAATTCCTGTGACCCAAAGCAATGGGAATGGGAAGTCTTAAGTGTCAGATGAACCATCTCTAAACTTGTGATTACTATTTCATGCAATAAAACTTTTAACTATGGAAAAAATGAAAATGAACCACATCAATATTATCTTTTTTAGAACCATTATTGTCAATCACATGAATGTAGGACTGTCTGTATAGTTCCACACTGTTTATATCTGTACCTGAACAGTTCCTGCTTGTTTAAGATGTATGAGATAGTGGAAATAAAAATAATCAATGAAGGCATCTTCACTCACTGAGGCCGTGACCCTCAAAAGAGAAACACACACACTCAGCATCACTATTACCTCACATGTCACTGTTTACTTTTCTTCAAAGCCCATATGATATACAATGTTGTTTAGATTCAGGTGTACAATATAGTGATTGAACATTTATATAGCTTAAAATGTGATCACCACCTAAGTCAACTAATCATGTCACTGTGCAAATTTATCACAGTATTGCTGACTATATTCCTTCACCTTTTCCACACATCCCCCACCCCTCCCTTCTAGCAACCATCAGTTTGATTTCTATTTCTCTGAGTCTGATTTTCTGTCATTTGTTTTCTTAGATTCCACAGATAAGTGAACCCATACACTATTTTGAGTTTCTTTGACTTATTTCACTTAGCATACCTTTCAGTGCTATCTACATGGTTGCAAATGGCAAGATTTCTTTTTTATTGCTAAGTAATATTCCATTGTGTGTATGTATACACACACGCATCAACTTTGTCCATTCATCTACGATGGACACTTAAATTGTTGCCATATCTTATCTATTGTAAATAATCCTGTAGTGCAGCGGTTCTCAACCTGTGGGTCGTGACTCCTTTGGGGGTTGAACGACCCTTTCACAGGGGTCGCCTAAGACCATCAGAAAACACATATCAGATATTTACATTACAATTCATAACAGTAGCAAAATTACAGTTATGAAGTAGCAACGAAAATAATTTTACAAGGGTCACCACAACATGAGGAACTGTATTAAAGGGTTGCGGCATTAGAAGGTTGAGAACCACTGCTGTAGTGGATATAGGGATGCATATATCTTTTCCAATTAGTGTTTTCATTTTCAGGTATGGAATACCCAGAGGTAGGATTGCTGGGTCATATGGTAGTCCTATTTTAGTTTTCTCGAAGAATCTTCATACTATTTTACATATTGGATGTACCAAAAATGTTGTATATTTTGAATTTACAATGCCTGGCAGAAAAGAAATGCTGCAAAAACAGTATCAAAAGCATAGTTTCTGAGCAAGAAAGGCTCAAATGGAATGGAGACCCTATCTTTCTCCCTTGCTAGATTTGTGTTCTCTGACAATTTATCTGAATCCAAAGGCCTCAGTTAATATTATAAAGTTTGCCAAAGAGCAAGTGACTTTATATATTTTAACTGAAGTACTTTATATAGAAAACAATGTCTCATATACCATAGGAAATATTTCTATGTTTAGGTAAGAACTATTATTACCAATAAAGAATTTAGTTCACCTCCTCATGGTATCTAATACATAGGAATACTTTTCTTCCTTGAATACCAATCTCATCACTTAAGCCCCAATTGTATAAGACCTTTTGAGCACCCACTTACTGATACAACCCATTATCATTTATGGTTTGTGGTCATCCTTATCATAATTCATTATATTCCTCTCTTTGAGTATAGGTGTGATCCTGGTAGTTTTTAGCAAGAAGGCCCCAACAAAACCATGACATAAGTTTTTAATTAAGAATGAATGAGAGATTAGTTTAATGACAAACAGTTTTACCTATAGGAGAATAAAAAAAAAAGTTGCCTAAGGGAGAAAATACCACATGATAACACTGATTCAAAATGTATAATGATTACTTGACAAAAATCACAAAATTGATCTAAAATTCCACAACTGCAATGGGATATTTTAATATATCCTATTAGGAAGTGGAAAAGAAAACATCTGTTAGTACACAAGCTGTTTGAAACAGTTAACATTTCTAAGCAACATCTATAGAAGCATTTGACAAAAATATGAAAGTTTTAAATTACATACAAACATAACTGAAAATGTACTGAGGAACTTTGCTCAGCTGTAAGTAATTAGAAGTATCCACAATCTGCCTGATATGAGGAAGCTGCCAATTCTCATATGGAAAGACCAGGTCAGAGCAGTCACTGCACAGTGCCGCACAGGGACAAAATCCCACACAGTTCTTCCTGATGGCACCATTGTAGCTGTTTTGGTGGAATGAGGAACACATATTCACTAGCAATCTTAACAGAAACAGGTGTTCACTATACAAATTAGACTGTATACAAATACAATCTAGACAAGAGGGGCTTCAAAGAACATTCTCAAACATGACAGTCCAAATTTGTTGCCTGGTGGACATATGAGGGCTTTCAGGAAAATCCAAACTGTGACAGATCTTTGCTGTGGGACTTGTAGAGGCAGTTGTGGAAACCTACAGCTCTCAGAAAATGGAAGTCATGCAGTTGGTGGTGGTACTGAGGATATTCTTGACTGGCAGGGCAAAGAATCAGGAAAATGGGTTGGAAGCAGGTATATATGAAACATCTATGCATCTGTCTATGTGCTGTGGTTCAAAAACTAAGGCCTTCTTCACTTCTGCCTTCCAAATCTCCTGCAAAGTGAGGCTATTAATGAATTCTAACATGGAACCATAAAAAGAACAGAAAATGTTATAGAAAATAAAGGTCATGACATTACCCATGTTGACATAACATATTCCAGGACAGCCATCTCCAATTCTACATTTTATTGTCCTACACAGGTTTCTTTGCATCCTTTGTTTTTCTTGCAAATATAAAGACTTATTGGTCTACCAAAGATAATGTTATTACAAAAATGAATCACAGTGTGTTAGTAACACTTAGTAAAGTAGCTAGAAATATGTTTATATTTAGTCTCATAGACTTAAAGCACTGTGAAAGCAGTGACCACTTTAGTTATGTTTATGGTTGTATTTCTAGTGTCCAGCCCAGGCTCAACATGAACCGAGGGATGGTAACACCACTGACTTATTGATATTACATAATCATTTTAATTGTATTGTGGGTAAAAGAGACCTTAAATGGTGACATCAGAGTACTGTAGGAGAAATTTAATAAATTGATGGGTAAAAAAATGTTGCTTTGGCATAAAGATATTATTGCTGTGAATTTAATTCTAAAATAATTCAACATTTTAAGGTTGCTTTATTACATTTGACGTCAGTATAGTTTGCTTTTCTTAATGTAAAGTCCATTATCTAAATTACAGTCAGAGGGACTGATGAAGAGTAAAGGAAAAAGATATAAATATAGTGAAAATGGGATTATACTTTATGATGAACTTTGTATACTTACAAATTTATGCCAACCATCTATTAGTAATGAAAACTGAATAAGGCTCTTCTGATGAAAAATAGTTTTTCTAATAAGAGGAAGAATAGTTATAATGGGTAAGGAATATCTGCCACTACCTGCCACACAGGAAAATCCCAACAAATACTGAAGTGTCATTGTTCCCCTTAACTTAGAGAATTAAAAATTTATATAAAAATGAACTCTACTGGTATATTACAATTATATTTTAACTCACCTATTGATCCAATAGAGTTCAAGATGAAAAGACAAAAATTTTTAAGCTGATTTAAGGAAAAACACTACCTACTAAAAGCTTTTGTACTATTGCTTAAAGAATTGTCCCAACTCAATGTTTATTTGTAAAAGTAAGAAACAAAATCCACAGTCCAGAGACTGAGTTTCAGAATGATCCACTGATAAAAACAACATGTTTTACACTTTAGGAACATTTCTTTCATGTTGCAAGTTTTCTGGAGTATTATATGAATTAATATGCATTAGGATTTCCCACATTACTTACATTATAGCCATTTCTCCCCAGTGGAATTTTCACATGACTTTTTGAGTGTATCCATTAAGACCAAAAACTTCCCTGTGTTTAAACCAGTTATAATTTATCCAGTGTGCATCCTCATGACATGCTTATGTAAGGATGTGGGCCAATTGAAGGCTTTCCCACAATGCTTACATTCAAGAAGCTTCTCTCCAGTGTGAATTCTTTCATGGCTCCTAAATGAACTGGGCCGACTAAAAGCTTTCCCACATTCTTCACATTTATATGGTTTCTCTCCAGTGTGTACTCTCATGTGACCTCGAAAGGTTGTGCGATAAATGAAGGCTTTCCCACATTCCTTACATTCATAGGGTTTCTCTCCAGTGTGAGTTCTTTCATGTACTTGAACATAACTGGAACAACTGAAGGCTTTGCCACATATTTTACATTCATATGGTTTCTCTCCTGTATGAGTTCTTTCATGTATTCTAAATGAACTGGGACAATTGAATGCTTTTCCACATTCCTTACATTTATAAGGTCCATCTCCAGTGTGCGTCATCATGTGTCGTCGAAAGCTTGTGAGAGATACAAATGCCTTCCCACATTCCTCACATTTATAGGGTTTCTCTCCAGTATGAGTTCTTTCATGTATTTGCAAACCTAGAGCAGAACTGAAGGTTTTCCCACATTGTTTACATTCATAGGGTTTCTCTGCAGTGTGAGTCCTTTCATGTCTTCGAAAGGAAGTAGGACAACTGAGGGCTTTACCACATTGCTTACATATATAGGGTTTTTCTCCAGTGTGAGTTCTCACATGGACTTGAAAAGTGGTGAGCCAATGAAAGGCTTTTCCACATTCTTTACATTGATAGGGTTTCTCTCCAGTGTGAGTTCTTTCATGTGTTCGAAAGGAACTGGAACAACTGAAGGCTCTACCACATTGTTTACATTCATAGGGTTTTTCTCCAGTGTGAGATCTTTCATGTATTCGATATGAACTGGGACAATTGAATGCTTTCCCACATTCCTTACATTTATAAGGTCCATCTCCAGTATGTGTTATCATGTGTCTTTGAAAGCTTCCAAGAGAAATGAAGGCTTTTCCACATTCCTTGCAGTCATAGGGTTTCTCTCCAGTATGAGTTCTTTCATGTTTTCGAAGAGAACTGGGACAACTGAAGGCTTTACCACATTTTTTACATTCATAGGGTTTTTCTCCAGTATGAGTCCTTTCATGACTTCGATAGGAACTGGGACAACTGAGGGCTTTACCACATTGCTTACATTGATAGGGTTTCTCTCCTGTGTGAGTTCTTTCATGTGTTTGGAAGGTCTGATGATATCTAAAGGCTTTTCCACATTCTTTACATTGATAGGGTTTCTCTCCAGTGTGAGTCCGTTCATGTTTGCGAACAGACTGGCGATATCTAAAGGATTTCCCACATTCCTTACATTTATAGGTTTTCTCTACACTGTGATTTCTTTCATGTTTTTGAAAAGGCTGGAGATAACTGAAGGCTTTCCCACATATCTTACATTCATAGAGCTTCTTCCCACATTTCTGATACTTGCAAGGTTTGGGTACAATGTGAGATCTCATGTGTCTATTAAGGGATGAACGACTCACGAAGACTTTTCCACACACACTGCACTCCCATGGTTTTACTTTAGTAGTTTTCTTGTTCAGATTAAGATTTGGGATTTGGCTGAAGTTTTCTCCACATTGACTACCTTCTTTAGTTTCACCAAGTCTTTCTACCATGTGACTTCTATAAAAATCAGAAGTACATGATTAATATTTCTTTATTAATGATTTTATATTTATTATTAAACATTATAATTATGTATTTAAAATTTATAGGGAAAGTGTATGTTTTCTGCTCCATTTGAATGTTTGAAATTGAATATACTGAATGCTCTGAAGGAAGGTTCGACCATAGCTATTATCAAAATAGTGATATTCATATACAGAATTTCTGAATATTGTTTCCAAGTGAAATATTTTGGAAACACTGAACATCTATGTCATAATTAAGAAAATATTTTTGGTAAAAATTTTCCAAAATTAAATAAATTCGAAGCTGAGTTGTTTTGTGTCTGCTTGGTTTTAAATTTTCATGACATGTAGATTCCCTTGTGGGATACTGCTTTCTGTTGTGAGTGTAACTCACCTTAGGTTTCTTCTCTGGTTTTTGTAATGATCTTCAATGTTATTATCTTCCCATATTTTTCCTAAAATGCACACCCAGAAAAATAAAAATATTACAGAAGAATTATCACATTAAAGGTTTATGATGAGCTCTGACCATGCCTGGTTTATTTACCAAAGCGTACCTTTTCCCCATTCCAAATCAGGGAATAACATTGACAGACACGAAACACTTGTTCTCTAAGTGACTAAGTGAAGGAATGTTAACCTTACCGACTGAGGCCAGGTTCTTGAAGGTTTCCCGCATCACATCTCTGTAGAGTTTCTTTTGTGAAGGATCCAATAAAGCCCATTCCTCCAGGGTGAAGTTTACAGCCACATCCTCAAAGGCCACTGCATCCTAAAATATCCCATATATGTATATAAGAATACAGGTAAGATGGACAGAACTGGGAATCTATAGTTGATTCATAAATTCACACATAATTCTGTAATCTCAAAATATTTATTCTATGAGTTGGTCATCAGAATTCTTACTATATATAATTACTTCCTCATAAATTTGATAGTATTCTGAACACATGAAAATTATTTCTACATTTTTACAATGATCACTAGAAATCTTACGGTTCTCTAATGGTAGGGTCCCAAGCACACTGGAGAAATGCTATATAAACAAAAGAAATATTCCCATTTTAAGACCATCAATTCTTTGTAAGAAAAATTGCTCATGTCCTTCTTTGATACCCACTGTATCATGCAGCACTCCATGCATAAGGTTTAAATTAATAAACACTCAATGAATAACTGGAAGCTTTTTATTCTATTCTGATTCTCAAACATGAGAAGCCAGGAGGCCTGTAGAAATGCAACTTATAAGTAGGACCAACTGGCCATATAGTCCTTAAGTATGTCAGGACGTTTGAAGTAACTATACAGCTAGCTGTATGAAATTACTCTTTTGGAGGGTATTAAATTTTAAATTGTCTATAAAAATATTTATCAGAGATTGTTACTTCTTTTCATCTCTGTCCTATTTCATGAGGCTGGGAAATTATTCAGAAGCTAGAGTTCAGGAATAAGTTCAGATCTCCACAAAATCCCTATACTCATGGGACTCAGAGCTATGTCTGGCCAATTTTTAGCATACATATTTGCACACGTGAGATGATATGATAAAAGAAGAGCTCTTTTTGGCAAAACTGTAACAGTGTATCCTGGGTCCTCCTGACTTTGAGGAAATGGATAAGAGTTGCAGTTTTCAAAGGATTTAATTGAAGACCACAATATGCCCATCACTATTATAAAACAAAGGAAAGGTTCAGCAGTGCTTTCCTCTAAAACAAGCTTGTCCAACCCACGAGGGCTTTGAATGCAGCCTAAAACATTATAAAATTATGCATGGACCCCCTTTTTTTTTTGAAGCTCATCAGCTATTGCTGATGTTAGTGTATTTGATGTGTGGCCCAAGACAATTCTTCTTCCAATGTGGCCCAGGGAAGCCAAAAGATTGGAGACCCTTCTCTAAAAGAACATAGAACTTCCCTCTTTAATTTCAAGAAGCTGCCCTCTCCTCTCATTTCTGTGCCCTCATGAGGTACATAGGAACATGACAGCCCAACCTCTGGACATAGGAGTCCCTTAGCCACATAATTCCTTGAAACATTGGTCTGCGAAAAAGATCATGAAGCCACTGATATCTACATGCTGAGGATAAAGAAAATGCTCCCATGCAGCAGTAATTCTGATGGTGGAATTTACCTATTCAGTTAAGGAATGTGCAATTCCCACTTCTTGGTGGGTACACAGTAAAATGAGCTGCTTGGGTTGGCTCTAATTACTTTTTTCAAAGTGGATCTGTAGTGCTTGTTCATCTGTATTACTGCGTAGTACATCAGCAAGCCCCAGACTGCTAATCCTTAGGAATGGTTGCTCGCATGTTTGTCCTTCATTTGGGAGGTGGGATGTAAGAGGTTCCATCAGTCTAACTGATAACAGTGGCACAGTATGCCTAAACTGTTTATGCAAAGAATATAATACATTCCAAACTCTTGTTTCTGTTCTGAGAGTCTGAACTTTACTTATGCTTGGCAGAGAATGCCTATGTGATCTGCCCCCTGAAACCACTCTGAGCACTGAGTCTCTAATGAGCTTCTCAGAAGACACTATTTTACATGTGTTGTCACAACTATGTTGCTTATGGAATTGAGTTCATCATGTTTGATTACCCTAAGGAGAAAACATCTAGAACAGCAGTGCCCAACTTTTTGGCTTTCCTGAGCCACAACGGAAGAGGAATTGTCTTGGGTCACACATAAAACACACTAACACTAACAACTGATGAGCTAAAAAAAAAAAAAAAAAAAAAAAGGTTGCAAAAATTCTCATGTTGTTTTAAGAATTTGTGTTGGGTCATCTTTAAAGCCATCCTGGGCTGCAGTTTGAACATGATTAATCTAGAAGCTTGTATCTGGTTTCCTCAAGAACAAATGTATTTAGGTACTAAACAAGACTAATGAATGGTATTTAGTGATTCTAATGAAAATTTTGAATTTTCTATTGGGTAATATCAAAGGAAAATTAAATAAATGAAAATATTGTGCATGCTCTTAAATTCATTGTCATCCCTCCCAAAATATATCTTTATAAAGTTCCATCAATCTCCCAAACAGATCTTTTAACAATCAACAAAAACTATTCCTCCAAACCTGACAGGAGGAATAAATGTCAAAAAACGGTCAGGTCTTCTGAAGAACAAAGTGGTAGCTTGCCTAATATACATCAAGGATGCTCAAACTATAGAATTATAGACAGCATAGTATTAGCAGAGAGAAAAACAGACCAAGGTAAAAGTGTCTTCCATGGGCCAGCATTTAACATGGAAAGTTGGTCAAGGGCAGAGCAGTCATTGTAAATCAGTGGCAGACATCATGAACACTTTAATACATGGGGCAAAGACAAACTCATAAAACTGGGAAATATATTTTATTCCCCTCCATTCCATGGACAATAACCAATTCATTATAGATTTAAATGTGAAAGATGAAACTAGGACACTTTTAGAAGTCACAGGTAAATGCTCCCTTCAGTGATCCAAAAATGGAAGGATTTTCTCATGTAAGAAAAAGAGTAAGCACTAAAGCAAGAAGAGACTGACCAATTCAAATATATTAAAACTAAGGTAGTTAAAAGGCAAACAACAAGGTGGAAGAAATATATTTCCAATACATGCAATAGTAAGGTTTAGTGTGTGGAGAAAGACTGAATGGACACACAGTTAAAAAAAAAAAAAAAAAGAAAAAGAAAAAGAAAAATTCCAAAACATACCTAACAGATGATGAAAAACCACATATGAAAAAAAAAAATCCATCTCCTTGGTAATGAGGAAATAATGAAAGAAAATGTTAAGCAAATTATACTTCACAGTGATTAGGACAAAAATTAGTCAATTTAACAATCCCAAGTATTAATGACCATAATCAACAAATACATAAATTATGTATGAGTGGGGAAAGTGTCAACTGATATATATATTCCATTGTTATTTCCTGTAAATTTGAATTTGATCGTGACCTATATAGCTTAACGGTTTTTCTCCAATGCCCAGAGAATTGTGTATTTGCACTTGGAGACACATACAAGAATAATAGAGAGGTATTTTTTTTTTTTTTTTTGAAAGACCTTACTTATTTATTTTTTTCTTGTATGTGGGTAGCTCCCTGGTTGGGAATCGAACCCAGGCCACAGCATTAACAGCGCCAGTGCTGAAGCCACTACACCACCAGAGAACTCCCGAGAGGTATTTTTAACATGAGCAAAAATTAAACTTGCAAAGCCCAAACCACTGGAATGGATGAATAAGCTGGATGGCCCACAGCCTCAAACACTAGCACCAGTGCAAAGAACCAACCAAAAAGCATTTTGGATGTAATTTCATTAACACTCATTTTATTGAAAGATCAAAACAGGTAAAATAAAAGAACACTGGTAAGTGAAAAGGATAGATGGTAAAGGTAGGGAGAATAAAGAATCAAGATAGAGGAATCTATGGGGAAGGATGGACATGAGTCATGGACAGGAACATCAGGAGAATCTAACAACTGCCCAAAGCTTATTTATGAATTGTGATGATTATATAAATCTTTATATTGTTATAATTACTGTTTTCTAAATATGTGTGTGTGTGTGTATGTATGTATAAAATCTTTTCTGAATATATGTGATACAAATTTAAAGAATTAAGGACAACAGCATCATGGTGGAATGAGATGACCCCTTTGTATCCTTCCTTCAATCTACAACTAGTAGGACATTTGTAACCCAAGAAAGGTCCTCCTGTTCAGTGCACTGGGATCCCTGAGACACTCATATAATGGTTTTTATACATCTGAGGGTGGGTATATTGGAGCATTTAGGGGAGGCAGAAAGAGGGGGAAAAGACAGGAATGGTGTCTGTAGCCCAGGCTTTCTGGCTGCCGTGGCTGAGCCTGCAGTCCTGCAAACACATTAACAGTACAGGAGTTGGGGTGCGGCCCCCATGCCATGGCTTGGCAAAGGTAAGAGGGACAGCAGCAGCACTGGTGCCTGAGAATCCAGCTCCCTCCCAATTGTGGCTCACACTACCAGAGAACCCAGTAGCAGCAATGTAGACACATTTCCAACCTCCTAGCCGCAGCACAGTAGTGCTGGTGGCCATAGGGAACCATGTAGCAGTGCAGCAGGTTCATGAACGCTGTTCCCTCCTATCCTCCCACCACAGTGGTGGTGTTCCTGAGACCCAAGTGACCTGGAAACAGCCAGAGCACTCATGACCATGGTCACCCCCTCCCCCACAGAGACACCAGCAATCCCACAGGCAAAAGTATTGAACAGGTAAAAGAAAACTGACACTTGCACTATAGCACCATCTACTGAAAACAAAAGGACTTGTAATTATCACCCATTGAATTGTTAGTCAAAACAGTACTTAATTAAGGAAGGTGTTCACTACTTCAAATGTGCCAGCAGAGGAACAGCTCATTAAACACCATTAACAACTAAGGTAACATGGTATAACAAAAAGAAAATGAAAATTCTCCAGAAATGAAAGTCAATGAAGACTGTGATCTAAATAACAGAAAATTCAAAAGAGTGGTCATGAAGAAACACAGTAAGATATAAGGGAACTTGGAAAGGCAGTTCAATGAGCTTGGCATAAAATTAATTAACAAAAAGAGTACTTTATCAGAGACCAAAGCTCTAAAAAAGGAACAAATTCTGGAACTGAAGAACTCAATAAATGAGGTAACAAATGCATCAGAAAGCACAGGGAATAAAGCCAACCACATAAAAGAGAGAAACAGCAAGCTTCAAGAAATGAAAAAAATCTATGAGAACTATCTAACTCCATTAGGGCAACATAAGGATAATGGGTATCCCAGGAAAATAGAGGGAAAAGGAAACAGAGAGTCTATCTGAAGAAATAATAGATGAGGATATCCCAAACCTTGGGCAGGAACTGGACACATGAGCAAAAGAAGCTAACAAAACACCTAATTATTTCAATGCAAGAAGACCTTCTCTAAGACACATTACATTAAAAGTGTAAAAAAAAAATCAATGATGAAAAAAGAATTCTCAAGGCAGCCAGGGGAAAAAGACAGTAATTTACCCAAAGAAAACCCCATCAGATTATCATCAGATTTCATAGCAGAAACTCTATAAAGGCCAAGATATAGTGGAATGACATATTCAAAATATTGAGAGATAAAAACTCCCAGCTAAAAATCTCTACTGAGCAAAGTTATCCTTTAGATATGAAAGTGAAATAAAGCCTTTGGCAAATAAAAGCTGAGGGAATTTGCCACCATAAGACCTGCATTACAAGAGATGTTGAAAGGAGCCTTCTACCTGAAACAAAAAGACAAAAATACACAAAACTTTGAGTAAGATGACAAACAAATTGCAATTTTCTGCTTGTATTTCAGAATAGGGTGTTAAATACTTATAACACAAAAGTTGAAAGGATAAAAAACATCAACGATAACTATAGCTACTTCAATTCTGTATAAAACACAACATAAAAAAGGATAATTTGTGACAGCAAAACAAAAAGGAGAGGAGAAAAAGGATGAAACTTGTATAGGCAAATGAAAATGCTATCAGAAGAAAAAGAACTATTGTATTCATGACACATTTTATACAGACTTCATGGTGCACACGCACACAAATCCAGAGCTAAGACAAACATAAGAAAAGACAGAAAGGAGAAAAACATCATAGAAAACCACCAGACTAAAGTAGCAAAAACACAAGAGAAAAGGAACAATGGAAATACAGAGAAATAAGTAAACAAAACATTAAATGACTTTAGTAAGTCCTCATATATCATTAATCACCTTTAATGTAAATAGGATGAAATCATTATTCAAAAGACACAGAGTAACTTGATGATAAAAAAAAAAAAAAAAGACACAAGTATATGCTGCCTTCAGGAGACCATTGCAGCTCCAGAGATAAACAGGTTCAAAGTGAGGGGGTGGAAGATAATACTTCAAGTAAATAGTATTTAGAAGAAAGTAGATGTAGCCATACTTATATCAAACAAAACAGTCTTTAAGACCAAAAAGGTAAAAGAGACAAAGGTGGACACTTTAGAATGACAAAGGGGATGATCCATCAAGGAGACATAACACTTATTAAGATACATACACCCAACTTGAAAGCAACAAAATATATAGAGCAATTATTAACAGATAGAACACAGTGAGACTTTAACACTCCACTTACACTGATAGATAAATCATCCAGACAGAAAGTCAAGGAAATATTGGCCTTAAATGATACATCAGACCAGATAGACTTAATATCTTTACAGAATTTTTCATCCAAAAGCAATAGTATACACACATTCTTTTCAAGCACAAATGGAACATTTGCAAGGACAGCTCATATGCTGGAATGCAAAACCAGTTTTAATAAATTTAAGAAGATTGAAATAATATCAAGCACTTCTTCTAACCACAATGGTATCAAACTAGAAATCAACCTCAAGAGGAAAGCTGGAAAAAAATCACACCTATCTGGTCAATGAAGAAATGAAAAAAGTAAAAAAAATACAGAGACAAAGAAAAATGGAAATACAACATACCAAAATCTTTGGGATGAGCAAAAGTGATACTAAAAGGGAAGTTTATAACAATGTAGGCCTACTGCAAAAAATAAAAATCGAAAAGAAATGATTTAATATTACACCTTAAGGAGCTAGATAAAAATAAAGCACAAAGTCAGTAGAAAAAAGAAAATAAAAATCAGAACTGAAATAAATAAAAACAGAGACTAAAAAGACAATACAAGAGATTAATGAAACTAACAGCTGGTTCTTTGAAAAGATAAAATTGACAAACCTTTAATTAGAATCACTAAAGGAAAAGTGAGAAGCCTCAAATAAATAAAATCAGAAATAAAAGAGAAGTTACAATAGACACCACAGAAATACAAAGGATCATAAAAGAATACTATAAAAGGACATATGTCACAAAATTGGACAACCCAGTAGAAATGAATATATTCTTAGAATCATACAACCTTCCTAGATTAAATCATGAAAAAACAGAGTATCTGAATAGATTGATCACTGTTAAGGAAATTGAAACACTAAAAAAAAAACAAAAAAACAAAAAAAACCCAGAAAACCCTTTCAGAAAACTAAAGTCCAGGGCCAAAGGCTTCAGTGGCAAATTCTACCAAATATTCAAAGATTTAATACCTATCCTCACCTGCTTCCAAAAACTAAGGGGGCAGGAATGGTTCCTAACTCATTTTATAAGGCCAACATTATCCTGATACCAAAACCAGGCATGGACAAGACAACGCTTCCACCCCCACAAATCAGAAGCCAATGTTTCTGATGAATACAGAGGCAAAAATCCTCAACAAAGTATTAGCAAATTGAATACCATACATTAAAGGGATCATACACCACCACCAAGGAGAATTCATTCCAGGGATGCAAAGACTGTTCAACATCCACAAATTTATCAATGTGATACATACCACGTTAACAAAATAAAGAGTAAAGATCTTATGATCATCTTAATAGATACGGAAAAGGCATTTGATAAGCTACAACACCCATTTGTGAAATAAAAACTCTCAATAAAATAGGCATAGAAGCAAAGTCCCTCAACATAATAAAGATCACATATGACAAACCCACAGCTATACTCAATAGTAGAAAAACTCAAAAGCTTTTCCTCTAAAATCCGGAACAAGTCAAGGAAGTCCACGCTTGCCACTGCTATTTAATGTATTACTGGAAATCCCAGCCAAGCAGTTAGGCAAGAAAAAATAAATAAAAGGCATTGAAATTGCAAAGAAAGAAGTAAACTGTCATTATCTGCAGATGATATGATTTTGTATATCACAGAGAAAACCCTAAAGACACCACAAACACAAAAAATCTATTAGAAACAATAATTGAATAAAGTTGAAGGTCACAAAACCAATACACAGAAATTGTTGCATGTCTATACACTAACAAAGTATCAGAAAGAGAAATGAAGAAAATCATCCCATTTACTTGAAACAAGAAGGATAAAATACCTAGGGATAAACTTAAGAGGTGAACGACAACGAAAACTATAAACACTGTTGAAAGAAACTGAATATGACATACAAAAAATGGAAAGGTATTCCATGTTCATGGATTGAAGAATTAACATTGTAAAAATGTCCATATTATCTAAAGCAATCTACAGATTCAATGCAATTCCTATCAAAATCCCAATGGCATTTTTCACAGAACTGAACAAAAAAATCCTCAAATTTGTATAGAACCACAAACCCACACCCTCAAACAGCCAAAGCAATTTTGAGAAAGAAAAAGAAAAGAAAACAAAACAAAAAACAATAAAGCTGGAGGCATCACATTCTTTAATTTCAAACAATACTACAAAGATACAATAATCAAAACAGTAGATATTGGCAGAAAAACAGATACATAGACCAGTGAAACAGAACTGAGAGTCCAGAGATAAATCCACACATATGGGCAACTAATTTTCAACAAAGGATCCAAGAATAGACAATGGAAAAGTACAATCTTTTCAATAAATGGTGCTGGTAAAGCTGAACAGCCATATGCCAAAGAATGAAACCAGACCACTAACTTACACCACACACAAAAATGAAATAAGAATGGATTAAAGACTTGAATGTAGAACCTGAAACAATGAAATACATAGAAGAAAACAGGCATTAATCTTAGTGGTGTTTATATGAATGTGACTCCAAAGGTAAGGAAAACACAAACAAAAATAAACAAATGGGACTACATCACACTAAAAAGCATGTGCATAGTAAAGAAAACCAACAAAACTAAAAGGCATCCTACCAAATGGGAGAAGATATTTGCAAATTATATTTCTGATAAGGGATTAATTATCCAAAAAATATGAAGAAATAATACAACTCAACAACAATGAAAAAAAAAATCAACATGATTAAAAAAATGGGCAGAGAAACTGAAGAGACATTTCCCTAAAGAATATGTACAAATGGAATAGGCACATGAAAGGATGTTCAACACCACTATTAGTGAAATGCAAATCAAAACCACAAGGAGGTATCACCTCACCTCACACCTGTGAGAATGGCTATTATCAAAATAACAAGAAATAACAAGTGTTGGAGAGGAAGTGGAGAAAAGGGAACCCTCGTTTACTACTGGTGAGAGTGTAAACTGGTACAGCCACTATGAAAAAACAGTATGGAGGTTCCTCAAAAAATTAAAAATAGAACTACCATATGACCCAGTAATTCCTCCTCTGAGTATTTATCCAAAGAATATAAAAATACGAATTTGAAAAGATATATACACTCCTGTGTTCACTGCAGCATTCAAGATATGGAAACCTAGGTGTCCACTGACAAATAAATGGATCAAGAAGATGTGGAATATATATACTGCAGAACACTATTCAACCATAAAAAGATGAAAGAGTGCCATATGCGACAACATGAATGGAGCTTGAGGGTATTATGCTAAGGGAAGTAAGTTAGGTGGAGAAGAACAAAAACTGTAGGATTTCACTCATATGTAAAATATAAAACAACACCCCCGCCCCCCGCCAAAGAACAAAACAAAAAACTTATACAGACAATAAAGTGCTGGTTATTAGAGTGTAAGGGAGTGGATGGTGGGCAAAATGAGTAAATGGGGTCAAATACATGGTGATGAGTGGAAACTGGACTTTTGGTGGGGAGCACACTATATGGTGTATGCAGATGTTGAATTAGTATTGTCCACCTGAAACTTATATAATGTTATTCACCAATGTTACCTCAATGAAAAAGGAAAAGATAAAAAAAATTAAAGAATTAAGTTTGGAAAAGAACATAATTTTAGTATGTTTATTTTCCCTGTGATGTGGCAATCTGAGTTTTAATTAATAGATTTTGGCAGCAAAAATTGGTAACAAGGTGTCTGTTTTTAAAGAAGTGGTTACATAATCTCACCATTATATTCACCTTTAAAAAAAAAGGGTGACATGCACTGGTATGAAATGATGTGGAGGATTTACCAATAAAATAATTAAGCAAAGTGTATCGTAAGATATACCCCATGTTAGATTTTCTGTAACTCTGACAGTCACATACAGAGGCAGGTGGAGCCCCACCAGAGATTAGGTTGAGATGTCTAGACTAGCCACATGTCAAGAGGGTATGAAAGAGTTTATATTTATTACTTCCATAATGGAAATATTGGGGGAGGACAGGGCAGGCCTCTCAAGCTGGTGAGAAATGCCTTGAGGGAACAAGGAAAGGAGCCTGGCCGGGATTTTTATGCAGGTTAGGGGGTTGGGTAGAGTGAGAGTTTATATACACGGGCAGGACCTTCCATGGACCTAAGCTTTTGCCAGCACCAAAGAGGTGAAAACTCCAGGCTTCCTTATCACCATGTACAGATGTGGGACAGAAGGGGCAATAGGGAGGGAAGGTTTAAAGCTGTTAGCAGACAAACATCAAAAAACAGAGTCAGGGCCTTCTGGTCTCTGGCCTGGTATGTAAGGAGCTTGGAAAATGGCACTCCAGTCTTCATAAGAAAAAACCCAGCTAACTAAAAATCCACAATTCTTCTTAGATCTATCAGAGAATTGAGATCACAGGGAAACCACTGGCTCCAAAATTAAACAGACAAAAAATTAGCCACTTAAAAATATGCCCGGAATAGTCTGTTCTTAATAAGGCCTGTCCTCAAAATAATCTATTTTACAAGAGTATAAGTGACTGGGACTTTCCTGGGTCCTAAATGACTGGGAGGGAGGTGGGGGACTGGGCAGGGACTGCATGGGGGTGGGTGGATAGGCAACTTGAGCCCCCTCTAGCCTTCCTGCTCACCAAAGGTAGGTGTGGGAGACAGAGAAATCCTGTGACAATGACGGATGTTTTACCTTCCTGACAACAAATATGTGGTGTCTTTCCTAACACCACTGCTCCAACTCTATGTCACCAAATATGTGTGCGACAGTTCAATGCAATATCAACACTACCCAGAGTTAATGTCAGATTTCACAGATTAAGCACTTCCACAAGTTCAGATGCCAGCCACAAAGGTGCCTGAGTTGCTAGAATGACTGAACATTCAGGAAGGCACCTCCTGATTTACTATTATTGGTTCAGGTTACAACCCAGGAATGGGCAAATGGAAGGGATGCACAGGGAAAAGTATGGGGGCAGGGGGTGAGGTTACCCTGGAGCTTCCATATCCTCTCCCCCCAGGCCATCTTCCCAGCACCTCAATGTGTTTACCAACCTGGAAGCTCTCTAAACTGTCTTTAAGCATTTTGATGGAGGTTTCATTAAGTAGGCACAACTGATTAACTCAAGACCTTTGGTGGTTAACTTGATCTCCAGCTCCTGGGAGGTTGGGAGCTGGGGCTGAAGTTCTAAGCCTCTATTCAAGGCTTGGTGTTTCTGAAGCTCTCTAGAAACCCACCAAGAAATGCCTCCTTAGAACAAAAGATGCTCTATTACCTTTTCACTCAGTAGATTCTGAGGGCTTTATAAGGCCTTGGCTAGGAACCATGGACAAAGACCAATATACTTCTTGCATTTTTACTATAGAAGGTTATAACCCAGGGACTCCGGCTTACTAAAAGATTGAGACCAAATCCTAGCCTTCCCCTTACTCGCAAATATCCCTATTATCAACTGGGCTCCTGTATAACAGTGGTATACACAGAAAAAAACCACACATTTCAGACCTTATTTGAGATGTCTCTAGAGAACCCCAAAGATGACAGGAGAGACAAAAGGAAAGACATTAGATGAAATTTTAGCCTCTGACACTTACAGATATGCAAATAGTAAATACAGGCTAACCCCTAGCCAGATAAACTTAAAACTTCACACTAAAAGTCTATTTACCTAGGTTCGTTCTTCTCAGCACATCCCATTTAATTTCCAAAAACAAAAATTACCGTACTAAAAGATTTAATCTTGAAAGAAGCCGGTGGCGGGTGGGGGGGTGGGGGGGAGGGGAACACACCTTAGCTATAGAGAAATGAAGAACCAGATTTCTTTTTTGTCTGAAATCATGC
>PVJL010013976.1:0-29984 GCA_004026885.1 Lyroderma lyra | reverse complement strand
GGAAGCTAAATATAAGGTGATGGAAAGAGAAGTCACATTAGGTGGTGAACTTATTATACATCAAGTTGACAATGCACTGTAGAATTGTATGCATGAAACCTATGTAATCCTTGCTAACAGATGTCACCCCAATAAGTCTAACAATAAAAATGAATTAAAAAAAAGATTACTCTTATGCATGGATAACTTCCTCATCCTACTTAGTATCTGACAACTTATGCCAAGCCACTTCCTACATGGATGCTCTCCTTACTGCACTTGAATTCTGATACCCTGCTCTGGGCCACAGTGGCTTTCCCTTTGCCACGAGCAGAAACTTACCTTGCTCTGCCACACCTAATGGTTTTAGGAACAAATTGTTCAAGAAGAAAGGACTGAAACTGAGAAGAGGAGGAACCCACAAGGTACTTTTAATCTAATTGGAGACTATATGAGTTGGGACCCTTTGAATCCAAGTTATAGAAAACCCAGCCCAAAGTGGTTAAGCCAAAAAGGACTTTATTAGTTCATGTGATGGAAAAGTCCAAGTCTAGTTCAGGACACAACTAGATTTGGGAGTTTGAATAACAACATTAGAACAGGTGTCTGCTTTTTTCTCTTTCAGTCTGACCCTGCACTCTTCTGTGTATTGACTCCATTTTCATGTAACCTTTCCCCTTGTGGTGACCAGGTACAGTCTCATATACTTACAGGTTTACTTAAGTCCAGTGAGAATAAGAAGGAAAATGTCCTTTTACTAATCATTCAAGCAAAGAGTCTGGGACTAGCCTGGACTAAACTACTACTATGACTAGGGGAATAGAATGTCCTGACTGGCGTAGTCCTGACATGCATGCTCCACCTTTAGAACCACAAGTGAAACCCCACTTAAACACATGAACTGAGGTGGGAGTGAAGTAGTTTCTGCAAAGCATAGTTTGGGATATAAGTACCAGGAGAAAGATGAGTGGATGCTACAGGGCAAAAATCAACAGAAGTCCATCTCCAGAAATGAGATGCTTTCATGCAATAAGATAACTAAAAGTACCAGACAGTATTTGTTCATTGCCAAATAAATGGTATAGAATGGATGCTATTGTCTGTTAGGGGAAGGAGAAATCATGGTGAAAGCCTTCTTGAGGAAGGAGAGGTTTTTGAACTTTAAAAGGGAAAGGCACATACTCTATGACTTACTAATTTATAGTAAATGTCAAAGAAACTTACACATGTGCACCACAAGGCATGTACACAAATGCTCATTGCACTGTCCATGAGAGTAAGATATTGGAGACAACCTACATGCCCATTGACAGGAGAATAAATACATAAGTGGTGGTATACTTATGGAATGATATATAGTGGTGAAAATGAGTAAGTTACAGCCACAGGAACAACATGGATGAGTGTGGTAGGATAATGTTGAATAAAAAAGCAAGTCCCAGAAAACTATCCATAGTATATCATTTTTCTAAAGCATACCAACAGGCAAAATTAAACCACATATTGTTTAGAAATGTGCACACACACGCACGCACACTCACACACGCACACACACACATACACGCACGCACACGCACACATACATGCACACACACATACACATACACACATGCACACACACACACATATACAAACACACACATACACACATACACATACACACCACGCACGCGCACACACACACACACATATACACACACACACACATACACACACATACACGCACGCACACGCACACACATACACACACAGACGCACGCACGCACACACACACACACATACACACACGCGTGCACACACACACGCACACAATAATACTATTGGGAAAATGAAGGGAAAGCTAAAGCTGGATATTGGTAGGGGGTGTGGGGAGGCAGGGAGTTGAACAATGGTAGAAGCATAGAGGAAGATGTAAGTTATTGGTAATGTTCTGGTTTGGTGGTAGATTCATGATTATACTATAAAAACATAAAAGAGAAATGTAGACACAGAACTGTACAAGGCATAGTCAAGGATCATTAGTAGATGGGGATTTGGAGCAAATAATTTCTATATGGTATTGGGGGCAAATATGGGAGAGTCGACTGGATCCAAATATACTTTGAACCAGGAAATCACATAATGCAAGTTGTATTTTAATTTAATTGTATAAATATGTATTGAGTATTACTATTGTTAATCTCATTATAAAGTGATTAATACTGGTTTGGAATTATGGGAGTAGGAATGGAGAGAAAGGGCCACAAGCTACATTGTCAAACACTAACTGGATAGAATTAAGTGTTCTATTGGATACGAAAGGTAAAAGATAGTAAGGAATCACGCTGACCCTGAGGTTTCACCTGACTAAGTGGTAGAATGAAAACAAAACAAAACAAAACAGAGGAGATGACAGAGGAGTCCAGCATAGGAAGTCACTGTGAGATGTTCCATTGGTTTAGAGATGCTTGTGATACACCTGGTTTTCCATGGGGAATACTTATCGGGGGCTGCAGGTTGCTGTAAGAGGAGAATAAAAAGTTTTCCCACAGATAAATGAATTTTGGGTTAGTTCTTGGTTTTGTGTTTATGTCTTTTAGCTAAACTACACATCCAGTTTCCAAAGCCACACCCCGGTCATGAAGTGAGGTTGTCTTCAAAACAGTTTCAGAGATACATAGAATTGGTTGTATCTGAACTCAGGGGCAACGGAGATCATGTTCTGGAAAGCCTTGTGGAGTTTCTGATGACTGCTTTAGGGAAGAGCCATATTGAGGGTCTGAGGAATCGTGCTAGACGGAAATGGCTGCACCAAATTCAACGTGCTGCAGAGACAAGTGGGGTATCCGTGGAGCCAGTGTACACTGAGACCTTTAAGGCCCTCACGCAGGTACGTTTTCTAAAATGATATATAAGATGAAGCTTCCTCACAGTAAGTGATGTTCAGTGGTTGCAGAGGAGGAGCACACTAAATTCTCAAAATTTGCAGGGTACAGCTGTAGATGTTTTATTCATGCCAATACATTACAAAGACCCAAAGCCCAGGAAAGGTGCAACTGAAATGTTTGCAGGTTGGCAAAATAGAAGCAGAGAGGAAAGGTATAAAAGACAGAATTATGTCTTGGAATTTCTCATTTCTTTTGTGCTGAGAGTCCAATAAGCCTAGAACAGACAATAGGCTGATACTGAAAAATACCAGTAGGGAGATGTGCAAGCAGTTCAAGTTACATTTCCCTTGCATGATGTTTTGAGGATCCGTTTAAAAAGTAACTATTTAAATTATAAAGTCATTATACAGTAGAATCCAACATCACACAATATTTTATAGCACTGCCTAGAAACAAGCTGAGACTATTTTAGAATCCCGTCACTTAAAACACATGACCCTGATGGGCCACTGCCCACAGCTTTGCTTCCCCCTGACTCCCAGCTCGCTGCTCCTCCCAGACAAAATCATCTTCTATATACAGGGTCCCACACAGACAGCGCCCCCTTCTCATGAGCTCATAATGTATACCAAGTCTGTTATTACAAAATCATAAGCATGCAATTTTGTAACATAACAATATCATAGCTACATTAACATAACTACTTTAAAAAGGTCATTACTTCTGCCAGACCCTGTGTATGGCAGACTCCATCGATCCAGGGAAACTGTGTCAGTCAGCTCAGCTAAGTAGCAACACTTGGTTATTGGAATCATCTCTTGAATGTCTGAAGTTTCCAATGTAGTTTGAAATGATGTGGCCAGGAACTGGAGACTAATCAAGAAAAAGAGGTTATTACTCCACCTTGCTTCAGAGATCTATAGTACCCTAAGAGAAATCTCATCACATTTTTTGTTAGTTTCTCTACAGATTTTTTAGAGTAAAAGGAGGAATAAAGGCAGAAGTAAAAAAGGCATGAAAAACAAACCCAAATATATAGAAAGAGGAGAAAAATATTGAGGAAAGTGTTTCTCATGTTCACTAATTTACAAGTATGTACATGTTTAATATATGTGTTAACATATAATATTCATAATAACATAATATTTTAGGTACAGAGAATTTTCAGTTATTTCAATTAGAAATAGTAGTTGCATAACATCTGCAATCTGGGGCCTCAAGAAATCCTTTCCTGAAATGACATAAATCAAATATCATAATCAAACTTGTTAAGAATTCCTTGAAAGCATTTTTCCCACATTAATATCATAGTAGGTGGTTAAGAAATGAGTGAAATGAAGCCATCTTTTTGCTTCGGCTTTCTAAAATAAATACTTTTAGCCCAGATAAGTATAGTTCAAAGGGATCCAAATTTTAAACCTCTAAATTTGAGTAGATTTTGAGATTTCTTTTTTTAAGTAAACAAATCTAGTTGGCATAAAGTTAAATCCATTCCACTCACTAAAACTCAGGTGTAGGGGACAACCACGATGTCAGCCTTTTCCTGAGTGCCCATGAATAGTAGTATCTGCGTTATTTATTCATGAAAATGAAATTACTGGGGTCAGATGCACAAGCTGGCTAATTAAGGAAGACGTGATTAAGAGAATAAGCTATCGGCAAATACATAGTCAGAAACATTTTGCCATAGGATGCTCAAGCCCATGGAAATAAGAAGATCAGTGCTCACATTTCCCTCTTAGAAGAAAATCTGCTGCTACCTGACAGAGGTACTGTCCTGTTGCGGAACGTAGCTTGTACTTTAGATGATGCTCCCTTTGTACTGAACAGAGTGCTCTACAGGGACATGAAGGGGATCAGGTAAGAATTTCTTCAGAAGGTTGGTTTTACCCTTCCAAAAACAACAACAACAACAACAACAACAAACTCCCTTTCTGAAGTAAGCTAGCATTGAAATCCTAGTTAGCGGCCCAAGAGAGACATTGCCTCAGGTCACCAATCTTCTGGAGTGGGAGGTGATGGGTTTCCTGTCGTAGATGATTTTACCTGATGTTTCTAGAGCTCGCCTTAGGCATTGATGTGCCTTGTAGGGACTCTGCTTCACAATATCGGCTCAATTCTTTCTGCCTGCTCTGTAAATTATGTCTCCTGCATACTGTTTCCTCAGTTATGACCTAAGTTTGTGTTTGAAATCTTTTTTCAAGTCAAACTGAGAATTTTATGAGTCCGCTCTGTACCATATAATGCCAATGATGATGAATGGAGAATTGATTTCATTTTCTTCTTGGTTTAACCTAAAGTTCCTCCTGTGCCTTTCATCCATCTTCATCTTTCTATTTCTCAGTTTTACAGTAGTGGATGAAGGGGTACCCATACATGTCCCCCAAGTTCAGCACCATGGAAACATTTTCTTCTGGAACCAGTCTCGCCAGAAGACTGCTCAAAATGGATCGTTCCTGGCTCTGCCTCTTCAAGATGCATACATGAGGATCTTTGGGGTCTTGGCTGTTGACACGCTGAGAGATCCCCATAAAAAAAACATCTTCTTACCTCATGAGATTCGATTCTATCAGGTAAGTCATAGAAGAATTCTTCAGTATCAAGGACAGGATGGCCTCTCCTTCTGGACTTTTGAAAAGGCAAAACCTGAAACCAGATGAGGGTAGAGCTATGTATACACCTAGTGTCCTCACGCTGGGTCCAGGTCCCTGTGTGTATGTGTCAGTCTTTGGAAAGGTCCCACAGCACTCATGGAAGGATTCTCAGCCTCGGTTGCCCATCTATGCCTCAAACTCTCTGGGAAGATTGTTAATATGTGTCGTATTGCATTAATCATAGAAAGTGAATTTTATGCTAAAGAAATGAAATCCAACTATTAGTCCACTAAGATCCACATAGAAGGAACTTTTAGAAAGGATATTTATGTTTCATTTAAGTTGTACATAGAAATCCTTTGTGCTTTCCACAAATAGCTAAATATGACATGCATTTCCCCTAACTCTTGATATCAGTGTTACCATTTTTGAGGATGAAGAATGAAAGAAAAAGCTTAAATGTTTCTCGAGTATTCATATTTTCAAATTCGGTTACAAAAACATAGGCACTTTTAAGGCTGTAATTGGGCCATTTTTATAAGCATTTAAATGTAATTTTATGTATAGAAATTCCAGTGAAGGAAGATTGAAAGCCTTTTTGGAGGCAGTGGACTGGGTTCTAGGGGCAATCAGGAACTTGCTATGCTTTTATCATGTGTTCCCTTGGAAGCCCCTGGCTCTTCGTGTTTATTTACCATTATTTTAAAATCTCTCTTTCCAGTCATTGGATGTATACCCGTGGAAAGTGGTGGAATCTTTTTCTCTGGATTTTTTTTTATAATAAGATTCATTCTCATCTAACGTAAGAATGATGTGAAGATACTAAGAAGCAAAATGGAGGAGTACGGAGTTCTCAGTAGACAAACTATACACACCTATAGCCTTGTTAGAGAAAATGTCAAAAATGAATTATAACTCAATTTTCTAGCCCTTGGAGGTAAAGGTTCCTGTGTTACCCTTAGGTGCCTTGGACCCTAATATAAAATGCATACATTCTTGAGGAATTTGTGGTTCCTAGAATTTCTTGACAACAAAACCACCGATGAGTTTAAGGACTTCCCATTCCTTCTCTCTGGAATAGGTTCTTTTTATGGCTGTAAAAGGACTGTGTAAGCTAGCATGTTGCAGGTTTGGGAATCAGTACGTTCTGTACTGCTGATCTGATGACAGTAAGCATGTAAAGTTGTAGCCATTAGTACTACATCAGATCAGGGCAGCTTCTACCCATCTGCCCAAGGCTGGCATTAGTCTTGGCTCTCAAGCACTTTTTCTCATTTCAAACTTTATCTTGTTCCTCTGACACTATTCTATGATTGTACATGCCATAAATTTCACTGGATGATTATCAGAAAATGTGAGTTACATGGATCTTACGGTAGACCTTTCCTCACACCTTTGATTTCTTGATGATCCATTCTTTCATAGTAGAAGCTGGGACACTGTCTTTTGAGAACTGATGAATAATTTGTAGGAAATAGATTATCATTAATGAAAAAGATAATTCAATTGATCCACTTCCAATTATTTTGCTATTTTGAAAAAAAAAAAAAAAAAAGGCAATTTAAATTTTCTGTCTCTATAGGGTGTTGCCAATATCTTTAGCACTGCCTATCACTATGTCCGCAGCCGGGAGCACATCCTGCATGTTGTGATCACTGGCATCAGCTGGCTTAATGACATTGCACCAGGCATTACCGCCATCACTACGTACTTCATTGAGCCTAATCCAGAGAAGGTAGGCAGACTGGGCAGTGTTAGACTTTTCCAGGACAACAGAGTTTCTAGATGTTATTGTCTTGCTCATATTTTAAAACTATGCTCAGTTAGCTATTAGGTTCACTAGAAACATATTTCCCATGACCTCCCCACCCCACCCCCCAATCCAAGACTCTTGGTTGTGAGTGGCAGAAATTCATCTCAAACTGCCTTAGGCAAAAGGCAGAGTTGATTGACTCCTGTGACCAAAATGAAAACAAGGCAGGAGTCAGGCGGGCTTCCAGGATGACCAGATCCAAGCATTTGGTACCATCAGGCCTCTCTCATGTTCTTTCTCTCCCCATTTCTCATGTTTGCTTCCCTTTGCACTTTGTCTTTGTCCTCCCAGCTAAAGATGGGCTTTCTGGCCCATCCATTTTGTCGCAAATGGCAATATTTCATCTTTTCTTATAGCTGAGTAATATTCCATTGTGTATATGTACCACAGCGTCTTGATCCAGTCGTCTGTCACAGGGACTTTTGGTTGTTTCCATGTTTTGGCCACTGTGAACAGCGCTGCGATGAACATTGACCTGGAGATCATCATGCTTAGTGAAATAAGCCAGACAGAAAAAACAAAGAACTGTATGACTTCACTCATATGCGGAAAATAAAACTGAAAGCAAAGAAAAAAAGAAATGAACAAACAAACAAATAACCCATGGACACAATCAATAGTTTAATGTTTATTTGGGGACGAGTGGGTTAGGGAGGGGAGAAAGGGGAGGGGGTGGGAGAGGAGTGGGGGAAGCTAAATATAAGGGGATGGAAAGAGAAGTCACATTAGGTGGTGAACTTATTATACAACAAGGTGACGATGCACTGTAGAATTGTATGCCTGAGACCTATGTAATCCTTGCTAACAGATGTCACCCCAATACGTCTAACAATAAAAATGAATTTAAAAAAAACTGCAGGGAAAAAAAAATGAGGATAGCAAACCAAAAATTCTAGGTTATACTTAATATTTTTAAGAGATGCTCCAATAAATAAAAATAAAAATATATTTGGCTGTGAAAAAATAAATAAATAAAATAAAATAAAGATGGGCTTTCTCCACAAGGCAAACGAGATGCTTAGTAACTAGAAAAGAATCTTTCCTTCCTCCTCCAATTTGAAAATCCCAAGAAAGAAAACTTTTTGCTCTATTCTGAGCTATGCCCCGCTTGGCTAGGATGTGGAGTTTACAGTAACAGGCAAGGATGAGAGGGAATTTACAATCTCGGTCTGGGGAAGGATGGCCAAACCTACCTGAAAGGTTGAAACAACTGAGGCAAGGTTGATACATTGACTACATAAAAAAGTAAAACTTCCTTGCACCAAAGTTATAGAAAATATAAATTGCTCTGGACAAGCTGGGGGAAAATTGCCAGATATCTGACAAAAGGTTAATGTTGTTATAAACAACTTAGTGAGATTTTTAAAAATCCAAAAGAAAAACAAGCAAAGGACAAGTCTATTTTAAAAAACACTCATGCAAATGGTCAATAAACATGAAAAAAATGTTCAATTGTTCTCATGATGAAATGAATACAAACTTAAATGAAAGTTGACTTTTACTTACTAAATTGAAAAAGATTTTTTAAACTATAATTTGAAATCTGTTATATGTCTAAGTGGAGATAACTAAATAGGCAGTTGGATATATGAAGTTAGTGTCTGGGGAGAAATTCAAGCTAGGGAATAAGTGGAATTTAAAACCACAAGACCAGTTTATACAATATTGTGAATGTATTTAATGTCACCCAAATCATACACTTAGGAATGGTTAAAATGATAATATTATGCTATGTATATTTTACTAAAATAACCAAAAACAAAGCTAAAGCCACAAGACTGAATGGGATGACCAAGGAAATGAGTAAAGATAGAAAAGAAAAAAAAAAACAAACAAAACAAAACTCTAAGGTCTGAGCCCAGAGAAGATACTTCAAGTGTTTGGAATAATTGCGGCTCGGAATTCTATTGACCTTGATCTATAGTTGGAAAACATTTTATATCCTGACCTCTTACACATACAGACACACACACACAATTAAAACAGAAGTTACACAAAATAATACCTACTTTTACTACATGTGAAATTTTCTGAGATTTTTTAATTCTTTTTTCTTTGTTGCTTTCAGCTTTTTATTTTTATTTTTATTCTTAAAGTTTTTGGGGTGACATTAGCTAGCAAAAATTACATTGGTTCCAGGTATGCAATTCTGCAGTACATCACCTATGTGTTGCATTATGTGTTCATCACCCAGAGTCAGTTCTCTTTCCATCACCATGTATTTGTGTCCCCTCCCTCCCTTTCCCCTCCCCTCCCCACTTACCCCCAGGTAACCACTGAACTATTGACTGTGTCCATGAGTTTTTGTTTCTTTGTTTGTTGCTTTCAGTTTTATATTCCACATATGAGTGAAGTCATACAGTTCTTTGTTTTTTCTGTCTGGCTTATTTCACTAAGCATGATGATCTCCAGGTCCATCCATTTTGTTGCAAATGACAATATTTCATCTTTTCTTACAGCTGAATAATATTCCATTGTGTGTATGTACCACAGCTTCTGTATCCAGTCATCTGTCACAGGGCACTTTGGTTGTTTCCATGTTTTGGCCACTGTGAACAGCGCTGCGATGAACATTGGGGTACATAAGTCTTTGCGGACTAAGGTTTTCAAATTTGGGGAGTAGATACCCCAAAGGGGGATTGCCGAGTCACACAGTAACTCAATTCCCAATTTTCAAGGAACCTGCACACTGCCCTCCACAGACACTTCACCCATGAAGACATACAAACAGCCAACAGATACAAATATAAATAAAAATAAATAAATATCAACTTCATTAGCTATTAAGGAAATGCAAATCAAAACCACAATGAGATGCCACCTCACACCTGTGAGAATGGCTGTTATCAATAAGACAAGGAATAACAAGTGCTGGAGAGGATGTGGAGAGAAAGGAACTCTGGTACACTGCTGGTGGGAGTGCAAGTTGAAATTTTCTATTCTATTTCATTCTTAAAAAAATGTTTGTCAAAAGAGAAAAAAGTATAAATACTTAAGAAAAATGTGTAATGAGAAAGATGAGAATCAGTAGAAATTGGAAAGAAAAAAAAAACCCATTAAGTCAGTAGAAGATGAAAATGGAGGGGAAAATAATGGCCATGTGTTCTCTAAATGATTTCCTAGGCACTTGCTGAATTTAAAATTTCCTGGTTCAAGTGAAGTGAATTAAAAACAAATTTATTTTCCAACACATTTTTATAAGCCACTTATTTTTTATATTATACTTCTGGTCTAACAGCAGAAGTAGTCTATTTACAAGATTTTGTGGGGAACACAAAAGAAGAATTGTTTGGTTTTAGCTAAAGACTTAAACCTAGAAACACAGTCATAATGAGATACTAAAAAATCACATCCGTCTAGAACGCTGTATTGCAAACGACCAAGGCCAGGGAGGTTCGCCTAGGATCAGGACAGACTGAAGAAAAACCTAGGAGCCGCAGGCAAATGAAACGTAGCCTTTATTCCAGAAGCGGAGCAGCAACGAGCACAGCACCCAGGAGTTCACTCTCAGTAGCTGTAGCGCCCTCCCGAGACTCCCATCCCCTCATATAGGCAGGAGAACGAGAGTGTCAGGCAGCCAAGAAGTGAGCACAGAAGGCACCTAAATAACAAAATGGCTGCGACCTGGGAAGGTGCAAGTCATGGGTCCATAGCCTGTGTGCGTTATTCCTGCAGAAGCTTGGCAAGAGAGCCTGAGTGACTCCCTTTTCCCCACACTCAATCCCTTCAGGGTTTCTTGCCTCACAATCTACACTATAGATGTCTTCCAGGATGTTCCCTGTGCGAGAAGTGTGTCACATTGCATCCAGATACCACAGCAACAATAAAGACTACAACAACAAACTATAATAGCACAAGCAATAGTCAAAGGGTAATCAAGGCAATGTGCCATTCATTAGTGAGAGAAGCCCACCATTCCTGGAGGGGATCCCCTGTCAAACTTTCAATACTTTGAATTTCTGCAGCTAAGGCTTTTAATGCTTGACTAATATTATGTTGTTCATCAGGGATATATATATATGCAACATTCAGTGACAATCAAGACACAAACCCCTCCCTAGGAAGCAGTGAGAATATCTCAGGCCATGCAATTTTGCAACACAACTTTGCACATCTGATGGACTTCTACATTTAAAAATGGATAATGCTCTGTGTGTTTTATTAAAGGTCATATGCAAAGCCAAAGCAGTTATGTATTGTTGATTTACTAGCTTCTTGAGGGGAAAATATGGCCAACAGGTAGAACCACCATGCAATGCGCTTTACCCTGTGGCGAGCTATGAAAGAGCCCCAATTACTGGGTTCACTACCCAGAGCAGGGAAGACTTGGACTGGGACATATGGCCATCTCCAGCTACAGCAGCCAGTTCAATTTGCAGGCAGGTAGGGACAGCTGTGCTGCCCGCACACCCATAAACTCATCCAAGGGACAGAGTAAGCACTATAGCAGCTGGAGGATATCTCCAAATCATAATAGAATCCCCCAAGATTACTCCACAGAGATCAGAGGGAGTCCAGCCCACATTTATACCTCCCTCTAGTGCATGGGCTCTGCATACTGGCACCTTCACAGAATGTTCCATGGCTCCTACTATGAGCCACCCTAGGCCATTTTATATGGAATAACCAAGCCAGGGTCCAGTTTTGTTTATTTGCTCCTGGGCAAAAAGTCAAGATCTGCCACCTGATTGTATCCCACCCAGGCATGGGCTCTTTAGTGGTCCAATGGCAGAGCCAAGTCCAAGTCCACGCAGTAGCTGGCAGTATCTTCCATGGGAGTCCACCACTTTTAGTGAGCAGCAACTCAGTATAAACCTAGCATGCTGATTGGTTGGACACATGGCCGGAGTATACACACATTCCACTAAGGTGTTGGTCCATCCAACACTAAGGACAGAAAAAAGAAGTTACAGGCACTAGGAGAGGCAGGTCTCTGCCCTCCAGAAGAATGCAAGCAAGTGTTTTGTCAGCCAACCAGCACAGTGGGTGGCCGGGGCGGATCCCAGGGACATGGACCAGGCTTGTACAGTCACATCAGTGAGCTCAACAAGCAAAAGAATGGGAGAACTCATAACAGATCACAAGGAAATAACAAGTGTTCCTTTTAATAATGTAGTCCCTTCTGCCCCTCCAGAGAAGTACACTTCCACATGAGGGAGCCATTGCCCAGCTTCCCAAGAGGTTAGTTGTAATTTACTCCTCAAACTTTTCCCCCAAGGGGCCAACAAAGCCACTCATCTCATCCGAGGGGCTTGTATAGTCCAAGGTCAAGTACAAGTAACCCGTTGTCCCCTGGCTAGACCAGAAGGGCCTGGCAGCAAGATGTTGCTTTGTCGCCAAAGCCTGGTTTTAGTCACTTATCTTTGGCTTGTATCTACCATTGCATAGGGGCCACTGCTCAGTGCAAGAGGGCGTCTGCCGGAGCTAGGCCACACCACCTGCTCCATTGACTTAGAAGCTGTCGGACAGTCCACAGCTGTTTTGTCCATCCCTCCAGGAACTGGGTTGCTCCAGGCTGGCTCAAGCCAAGTTTGAGCAACCTGTTGTACCACTCAATTCCTTATGCTTGCAGATGGTAAAGGATGTGGAATTTCTACTCTGTACCCATGTCCTTAGCTCATTGTTGTAATTGGGCACCTGTAAAGTGGGTGCCATTGTCACTGTCAATGACCAACAGGGTCATACACAGCACAAAGGCACTCCAGAGCATGCAGTACTGCGGGCTGACCTGGGCAATGAGCTGGACATGCAGCCAAAAGCCCCATCGTAGTATCCATACCATCACAGTGTATCAGTACTGTGGGGAAAATGAGGTAACTCTGGCTCTCTCACCGAGATTCCTCCCAAATGACGCGTACCTGTTAGGTCACCAGGGCTTGCACTTACCCTGCGGCAGCCACTTTGATGTTTATGTGCTTCATGAGCTCACTTCTTGGCTGCCTGCCACTGGTTCTCCTGCCTGTATAATGGGATGGGCCTCTCCAGGAGGGAGCTATGAGTTACTGGGAACTCCCAGACGTCATTGTGTTGCTGCCCTGCCTGTGGAATAAAGGCTGTGTTTCATTGGCCTGCGGCTCCTTGATTTTTCTTCAGTCTGCTCGGATCCATTGCAAATCTCCCTGGTCCCAGTGGTTTACAATACACTCGGAAGGCATCATGAACAGGACCTGCTACACATGGCTATGGAGCCTACTGCACCCTTGGAGTATGGGATTGAGGGATGGCCTGCCATGGGTATGGGATATTCTGTGGCATGTCTTCTCTCTACCTAGGTGCCTCCTCAGGGGTGGCGTGAGGTAAATGGAAAGCCTGTTTGTGTGGAGAACACTCTCCAGGTGTTGGGAGAGACCTTTGACAAGGCAAGCGCTCACACACGGCCTGGGGCTGTGGGGTGGCTCTTACAGCTTTGTGGGCAGAGTCAGAGGTGACTCTGCAGGAAGTAGCATGAATCCGGGCCATCCAAACTGAACTGGACTTGATGAAGATGCAGGTGAAGGCTGAGTTGGGTGAGCAATTCCAGCAAAAGGCCAGTAAGCCCCTGGTCTCCTTTTGCGGCTGTGGGACCTGGGAGTAGATGATATTGTTATGTGTACAGAACAGGAAATGGAAAACTTTAGCCCCTGGGACCATGCACTCTCTGCTGCATCAGCAATTACATGGTAGTCCAGGTATGGGCAAGGCACTCATTCCTTGTTGGATTGGCTCATGGCGGCTATCTGAATGGTGTGGGCACATGTGGGAGATATTCCCAGGATGGTCAGTAAATGGCAATCCTATACAGAGTTGCTGCAAGTGTCGTGGGAGCTGGGTATATAGAATGCCATGTTCAATCCAAATACCTGAGGTCCAGATGATGAGAGATTTGTGGCACATGTGAGGGACAATGTGTTGCAAAGTGCTCCCTCTTTCCTATTCAGATCGCCTATGGTGATCCTGGCACCTTATGTGGGCCACCCCATGAATGAGGTAAGCATGATGGTGACAAGTTTGGAAGCCAAAGCAAGGTGAATGCAGAAGGGCATCTGCATGGTGGCCAGGAAGGCAACCAGTAGCCAAGAGAGATGGACTCCTAAGGATTATGCTAACCCAGGTGTGGGTAGATCTTGTGTTGGCTGGGGTCAATAGAGGGAAAATTGAAGGGAACCCCAATGCCTATCTGTTGTTGCACCGGCAACAGCTGAAAGTGGACCAACGGTTCACCCTGATGAAAAAGCAAGGGATAGGAGGTGATGAGAGGGCCAGGAGGCCTGAAGCTTGAGTGGTCCACCTCGAAGATCACTTAGTGAAGCAGGAGGATGACCCTCCCGTGGAGCCCCTCTTCCGTTTTGAATAAGGTGAAGGCTGAGGAATCCGTCTACAAGGGATGGGTGGGGACCCGAGGCCACATGTGGAATTGGCAATCCACAGGTCCCCCACCAATGTACAGAGAGTTCAGTTCCAGCCCCAGTGGATACGAGTGCTGAAGGATCTCTCTTGTATGGGAATCTGGAGAAGTTCTCTGAATCCTCAGTAGTCATGGATGGCTAACAAGGGCCAAAGCATTCGAGTAAAATCCACAAACATCCTGTTGGGGATAGGCCGTCTGCTGCCACAGACATATAGGGTTTATGTGTCACCCATCCCTGAGTATATCATAGGGTTGAGTATTTGCAAGGGCTGTGGTAGAGCACCATGGCAAGAGAGTTTTGCCTCCCAGTGCGGTGGTGAAGGCAGTGGTGCCAAGACATGCTGTGCCTGCACCTTTGCAGCTGTCTCTCCCTGATGGATTGTACACACCAAGCGGTACAAAGTGCTTTAGGGCCATGAGGAGATAACTAGGACCATATAGGAATTGGGAAAAGGTGGGGATAGTATGCCCCACCTACAGTCCATTTAACTCCCCAGTGGGGCCAGTGAGAAAGCCAGATGGCACCTGGTGAATGACAGTTGACCACTGGGACTTAAATAAGGTAGTACCATCTTTGCATGCAGCAGCTGCCTGAGTCAGGAGTTGGAGATCTATCATTTTGTTGCTGACCTTGCTAATGCCTTTTTCTGCAGTGGCATAGCCTCAGGATCAATTTGCATTCATGTGGGAAGGCCAGCAGGGGACTTTAATGGACCAGGTGCTCACTGGCCTTCTGCTGGAATTGCTAACCCAACTCTACCAACTCAGCCTTAAGTACACAGGCAGTACGTGGTGAATTCAGTCACCTGGGAAGCACCCGCAGGGTGCCCCCCTGGGCCATGGGCTGCTGGGGTCTCATTTTCTGTGTCACTACAGAGTGAGCATGGAACTGCAGTTCTGGTTCCCTTTCTCCTCCAAGGAGTTTGACATAACAGTGTGGGACCCCTCTTTTACCGGACCGCAAGGGCTGACATTCTTCCATCAGCAGCTGCCTGGTCTCCTCCATAGCCTGCACCTGTGCCTTCATCAGGTCCAGCTTGCTTTGGAGGACCTGCAGCTCTTGGGTCCCCTGCATCTTTGTCAAGTCCAGCTCAGTCGGAAGCACCCAGACTCACCCTGGTTCTCGCAGAGTCGCCTTGGACTCTAACCACAAGGCTGTAAGAAAGAGCCATCCCATGGCCCCAGCCACAGTGTGAGCACTTGTCTTGTTGAATGTCTCTCCTATTACCTGGAGAGCCTTCTCCACACAAATGGGTTTCCCATCTACCTCAGGCCACCCCTGAGGAGCTGCCCAGGTAGAGAGGAGACGTGCCATGGAGTACCATATACTCATGGCAGGCCACCTCAATCCCACCCTCCAAGGGTGCAGTAGGCTCCATACCTGTCCGCTGCCGATCCTGTTCATGACACCAAGTGTACTGCATACAGCCAAGGCCAAGAAGGTTTGCGCGGGATCTGGGAAGACTGAAGAAAAATCGAGGAGCTGCAGGCAAATGAAACGTAGCCTTTATTCCAGAAGCAGTGCAACAACAAACATGGCGCCCAGGAGATCACTCTCAGTAGCTCATAGCGCCCTCCCCGAGAGTCCCATCCCCTCATATAGGCAGGAGAACAAGAGTGTCAGGCAGCCAAGAAGTGAGCACAGAAGGCACATAAACAACAAAATGGTTGTCACCTGGGAAGGTGCAAGTCATGGCTGCACAACAGGTGTGCGTCATTCTCCTAGAGCTGCAAGAAAGAGCCTGAGCCATCCCATTTTCCCCACAGATGTGAAACACCAAACAAACCATGGAAGCCATAAATTAGGAAAGAAACTAGAAACCCAACTGCCAATGTGAGATAATCTTTACAGTTTGCTAAGTATTCTGTGGAAAACATTTCATCTAAAAAGTTTGGTAGAACTCTTGAGGTCATGGAGTGTAGGGAGGTAAAGGAAAGTTTCACATCACAAACCAGTTGTCCCTCCAAGCACCATTCATCCTGTAGCACCTGTGGATCCTATTATCACAGTGTCCCTTTTAATCAAAGAATTTTTTAAAAAAAGAACATTAAAAAAATATCCTCTTTACTTCTCCCAATTGAGTTTGTCTTTCCTACCAGTTAGGGTATTTTACAGACTATGTTAATATTACTTTCTTAAAAACAAACAGGTCTCTACAAAAAAAAAAAAAAAAAAAAAAAAAAAAAAAAAAAAAAAAAAAAAAAAAAAAAAAAAAAAAAAAAAAAAAAAAAAGTTGACCAATACTCAGTTCAAATTCATCAAATTGTAGACATTAAATATGTGCATTTTTGTATATCAGCTCACCTCCATAAAGCTGTTAAAAAAGACATTAAAATATTTTTATAACCCATACGTAGGTTATAACCTACAGTTTGAAAGCCTCTTAGAGGTGAGGGAGACAAAGAAGAAGCAAGGAGAATGAGAGAACCGGGAGAGAGTAGTGTCCCAAAAGCTAAGTGAAGAAAATATGTCCAGAAGGGAGTTCATTGCGTCAAATGCTGCCAAGAGGAAGATGAGGATTAGGGGTGTGACCACGAGAGAGTCACCAATTACCTTGACAAAAATAGTTTGGGTGAAGTAATGAAGACAAAGACCACACTGGAGAACATTTCTTATTGTACTTGTATTTTGGGGAGGCTTTTCTGTATTTTTCAAATGTTCTAGTGTCATTGCCAAGGTTTCCAGACAGGGCAGGTGTCGGCGGTGGTACACCCAATTGAAAAAACACACGCGGAGCCGACACGGGGGACCATAAACACACCAGCCAGCAAGCCAGCTACTTTATTGCGCACCCGGGACTATATGTACGTAATCAAAGTGGCATCTTGTCACATCTGCCCAGTGGCAGCTGTCTGGGTTTTCATAGTTACATAAGGCGGTACATGCGCAGTAACGGTCAGCCCCAGGAATTCCTCAGCCCCAGACAGGGACTGGTTATGCCAAGGTCAGGCCTGGGCGGCGGCCTGGCTTTAACCCTTTACAGTGGGCTTAGCTTTAACCCTCTGGGGACTGACATCTAGTATACAATGCACTTTTAATATCAGAAAAATAATATAAACACATTATTTTATCATAATTATAAAAATAAGTTTGTACATTTAAAAGAATCTTGTGTTTTGAATTTTTTCCCTTGTGGAACACCTCATTCCTTAATAGTTCCTTCTACAATTTGATGGTACTGAGTAAGTAAAATGTCACTGTACCTAAAAGTAGAGGTCATCTAAACTTTCCTAAGGTTTTTTCCTATTTAATCTGTCCTCAAAAGCTTTAATGAGAATATAAGTTCTAATTATTCTTCTCTGTAATGAAATCTCTTCTACTTTTCAAGGGTTCAGACTATGTTTTACGCAATATGATGGTCACAGGGCCCCTGGGTCTAACAGAAATCCACAGAAATCCCCCTACCATCTTCAGGAAGACATGCATCTTCAGGTAGGAGATGCATCTTCATATCTGTTTTGTTTGACTGCAAGAAGACACCCTCTCCCGGTGTTTGCCTGAAAACACAGTGTTTGCCTCTTACTAGTATACACAGACTCTCATTCTTGTTGGGTTTTAGAGAATAACTCCTGTCTGCATGGGTCATATTAACTCCTTTCCCCCTCAAGTCCTTTTAAAAACATATTTCATTGGTATTTTGTATTAAAATGCATCTTTTAGAGCATGATAAGTGTTTTATTTTGTATGATTTTCTTGCAAATGTGGAATTCAACAAACCCCCACCATGATTATGACCACTATATCTACATCACTTCTCAGAGTTCCTCACCTTAACATTAACTAGCTTGAGAACAAGTGTATATTTTATTCAAAGAAGGCAGACTGGATAAAATAGGGAGGCGTCAGAGAATGCTGTCTTTAATGAGTACCCAGTTCTACGTTACTTTGAATCCCTCTCACCTATGGAATACCAGGAACACAATTAAGCTGTAGACAGGTGTAAAACAGATCTTAACTGAGAACACTCCTATTGCAAAAGGGGCCAACTGCTTCTTAGGGGGGGGGGGGGTCAGTGTCATTGAGTAGACAATAACCTATCCCAGACTATAGGCTAATTTGATATTTAAGTACCTACGTTAATTAAATTTAATTTGTCCTCATATGAGAATGTTCATTCAGTTTTAAGCTCTTTTCCACATAGTTATTCCTTGTGCTGGTCAAAAATTTTAAGGGAGTCCTTGTAACACCCAGACTCATAACCTAGGATTTCTCTGTATAACTTAGTTCCTGCCTTTTGAGGAACTCTACTGACCAATCAGCTTTATAGGGTGATGCATCATTACTCTGGCTATCATAAAGACACAAAGTGGTGGCTCAGCTACAGGGAGGGGTGGAAGTAGCAAAAAAAAAAAAAAAAAAAGGTATCTTGCTTATCATTATAGGATCGACATTATGAACTAAACATGTGCTTTTGAGGCCATGGAAAGTACATGTTTAGTTCACGAATGTAGATGGCTAAAGAGGGAAAGAGATAAAAACAGACGTGTCTACACCTCACCAGAAAAAGAAGCAACCACTACATTTTACTGAAAAGCTCAGATCACTCACCGAAGCAGATGTTGTGGGTGCCCTGCTCAGATCCCCCATATACCTTTTGTCGGCTGCTGCAGGTACTACTTCTAAATGACTCACACTGTCACTGTCTCTGGAGGAGTGCCCTTGAAAGATGGGAACCCCTTAGAACCATGAGGTGTCATAAGAATTATGTAAACACCTACCCGATACATACCCAGAGCAACTTAGAGTCGATGACTGACACAAAAACCTCTTCCTTGCCTCAAGGTGGAACAGATTTTGGCAAAATTTGCCTTCTAGAGCTCCCTTTGGGATTAGGTCAAGAGAGACTTCACCTGAAATCACCTTTTTATGTAGCTTTCCCCTTTCCCTGTCCTGTTTTCCTCAGGCCCTTACAGGTTTCTCCTGAGAGCCCTCCCTCAATAAATCATTTGCATCCCTGTCTCAGGCTCTGCTTCTAGAGAACCTAACACACCCATCCTTCCTTCAGGCATTCAACCAATACTTACTGGACCACATATAAACAAAAACAATTTTTTCCTTAGATAAGCATTAAGTATAGAAAAGAAAAGAAAGCAGAATATCATTATGGAACATGGCTCAGGTATTGAGCCTTTAGATTGATTGCGTGGCCAGGGAAGGCTTCTCCTCTATGAGGAGATGAGTGAGTGAGCTGAGGGAGCGAGCTCTGTGAAATCAAGAGGTGGAGTGGTCCAGGCAGATGAAAAAGAGCCAGTGGGTTGGAGTGTAATAAGCAAAAAAGAGAGTTATTCAATATGTTTGGGTATGAATAGGTTGGTATTTTATATTCTTATGCTTATCTGGTTTTGGTTTCAGAGACTTCCTCTTTAAGTGTACGGACAGTTCAGAAGTTATTTTGGCCTCTTTCTGTGGAGAAAAACACATAGCAATTCCACTTCGTGAGCGAACAGGAGAGGCCTTTGGAGCTCTAGATTTTAACATTGGCAGGAGTAGGATGTTGTTGTATCAAGAATTTAAAGATCTACAGAAAATGATGAAGGTGATCCAAGCTGCCTGCTATGAAATACTGGGCGAGTTATCTGGAGAAATAAAGAAAAAGCGTGTCTTAGGTATTGTGAATGTGACAACAGTCTGGATTTATGGGTTTAATAAGTTTTGGGGAAATCAGGGAAATCACAAGACAATGCAATGAAAGATGTATTTTCTAACATGAGTTGTTGCTATGCACAGATTTTCCACCTAAAATAAATTCCCTCATTCAGTCTTGGGCTGATGCATATGGTCTATAAATTAAAGGGTAAGGAATTATAAGGTTTTTTGGGGGAGCGGGGGTGGCTACAATCACATGGCTTTAGAACTAACTGGAAGGACTACTAAAGGCAATATAGAACTTGCATTTATTAAATGCCCCACCATGTATCTAGCACATTAAATATGTTATTTCAATTAGTCCTTACCATAGCTCCATCAGGTGAACGATGATGCCTCATACAAAATAACTTGCACCAAATCACATGGTTAACCAGTGCCGAAGGCTGGATTTTCACTGCAGTTTTGGTGCTTTGCCACTACATTTAAGTGTACGAACAGTTCAGAAGTTGTTTTGGCCTGTCTATGGAGAAAAACCACATAGTAATTCCACTAGCATTAACTCATCAGAACATCTCATTTTACAGATAAAGGACCTAACCCCGCCAAAGTAAAGGTTCAATAGCAAGCTAGGGGCAGAGCCAAGACCAGACCTCGGTCCTTGTGATTCCACATCCAGTAGGCTACTCTTAACACAAAGCAGAAGGACGGGAAGAAGAAAGCATGAAAAACTGCCTGCCTAGTTAACACATACGTGATTAAGCTGAATGTTTTCTAGCCATTACGTAGGTGTGGAATTAGAAGGAAAGAAGAAAATTCATATCTTTTTGAATGTCCACTATATGTATGGCCTGAGACTAACCACTTTTACATTTATCATCTCTTTTATTTGCACAGCTCACCAGGGTGTCGGGATAGGCCCCATTCTCACAGAAAAAGACAAGGAAGTTCAAAGAGACAATAGAACTAATAAGGGGCAGAGTAGGTATTCAAACTAAGGCCTAACCCCAAACACTACTTTTCACCTTTCCTCAAAGCCTCTTCTTGTGAGTTTAACCAGGTGTAATTTCATTTCTGTCTTTTGATTTTATGACTAGAGAAACTAAGATTTTTTAAAAGTATAGGATATGGTCTTCTTTTTCATGAAAAGAAGTTTATTATATTACGCTCAGAATCTTATGAAGAAGGAATGTATATACTGAACAACCATGTGGGATGTCATTCTGTTATCCCAGAGATTGAAAATGTAGGAGAAGTCCAGCGGGCAGGAGTTCTCTTCTTCCGAATCATGCTGCAAGAGCTGCAGGAAGGCCTCCGACTGCTTACCTCCGTGAACTTCATGTCACTGTTGCTCTATGATTCTGATCCTCTAGCAAAGCCAAAGTCTCCACCAGACAGCGAGTCCCAGGAGTTGGAAGCCAATGTAAAACTAATACATGACATCCTGACGGGGGTTATCTTGTTCTTTCATCCAGAGTTGAAATTATCAAGTGACTTAGGAAATTGGGATAAGTGTAAACTGGTAAGTATTCTTTAAATAATTTTTTTATTTTCAATTATAGTTGACATACAATATTATATTAGTTCCAGGTATACAACATAGTGATTAGACATTTATATTAACTTACAAAGTGATCACCCCAATAAATCTAGTACCCATCTGACACGATACAGTGTTATTGACTACATTCCCTATGCTATAGCTTATATCCCTGTGACTGTTTTGTAACTATTAATTTGTATTTCTTAATCCCTTCACCTTTTTCACCCACCCTCCAACCCCACTCCCATCTGGCAACCATCAAAATGTTCTGTCTATCTAGAAATTTGTTTCTGTTCGGTTTGTTCATTTATTTTGTTTTTTAGATTCCACATATAAGTGAAATCATATGGTATTTGTCTTTCTCTGACTTATTTCACTTAGCTTAATACCCTGTATTTCCATTCATATGTTTCAGAGGACAAGATTTCCTTCTTTTTATGGCTGAATACTATGCCATTGTGTATATGTACCACTTCTTCTTCTTCTTCTTCTTCTTTTTCTTTTTTAGCTTAGTAGACATTTATTTCTTTAGTTGAAAACCTCTACACACAAAATAAATGGTTTAAAAGATTTTTGAGTGGAAAGGAACTTGGGTCTCAAGAGGTTTTATGAGACTGCTACATGTTTTCTGAAAATCATTTAACTGAGCCTTTTAAGACACTTGAAGAAAATAGAAAAATTGGCTCAAGAAAACTAGCCATTAGATTTTGGAATCAAACTATCTAAAGTCAGAAAACCCAAAATTGGAAATTGGATCAATTCCTCTTTTGTATTTCCTACACACCCTAATTCACACTGGGAAACAGAAACCTGGTGTATTAGAAAATGTGAGGCAAACAGAATGTAGGGGTATGCTTTAACATTAAGGTGAGTACAATTGAAGGCCTGAAAGTTTGTGGAATGGTAAGTATTTTGAAGGTGATTTGAGTAGGGGTGAAAAACATAACTAGACAATGCGCAAGGTTAGATGGGAAAGCATGAACTTACATTGACACCAACTACTTGACCTTTCTCAGTAGCCTTATGGGAATAATGGATAAAGTAGGTTGACCTAAGATGACTTGTAGGACTGATTGGACTAAGTCACTTAAGTACCTTTAAATAAAGCCAACCATTTTTTCCCCTCATGTGGCCAGAGGGTTCCTAATGGTCACACATTAACACTATAACTTTAAGGCTAATAAATCTCTTCTCATTTACTTAATGTTCAGTTTCTTTCCATTTCAATATGCACCAGTGTAATGACCACTACTGACTACTTTGCATGAAAATCAGTATTCTACAAATTCCATGGAGTCAGGGGATTAAACCAGGAGCCTCCAACTTTTGTGAACTTTAGTAGTATTGTGGAGACCAACCCAATTCTGTTTAGGTTAACCAGGATTTGTTTCATTTGTGAGAGAACACTCTTGCAAGATTGCTCAATTTTCCTAATGGTCACGTTCTTTTAAGCTTTTCTCCTTTTAGAACTATCAGTCATATAAACACAATATTGGGTTAAATCTATAAATGCGAGCCCCATAGTCAACTTGCATTCTTCTGCATATGAACCTGAGAACAGATTAGGATGTCCATCGCATTTCCAAGTAAAATTAAATTTCAAGTGTTTGTCTTTTCCAAACTCCAAAAACAAGCTCCTTGAGAGTAAGTAAACCAACAGAGCATTGCATTACCCCAGCAGCCCTCCATCTCACTTAACCACAATCTCCGCTGGTTTTCACTGTTAGAAGTTATGGAGACTTCTCTTCCAGGCCCTGAAACACTGGCCTGAAGAAACTGACCACAGGAGGGACCTCTGCAGCTTGTATATCCTCCTGATTTTTAACCTCCACATGCGAGTGTGGACCTAACCCATTCTGTATCTCTGCTCCTCCTAACAGTCTCCATGTAGCTTCTTCTGTATATCCTTAGTTATAGGACTTGTGTTCAGTTAACTTCAAGCAATTCTCATTGATGGTTGTTCTGTAATTTAGTTGTAATTTTGATGTGGTCTGGGGAGGAGAGGAGCACAGCATTTACCTATGTTTCCATCTTGACCAGAAGCAGTGCTAAGTATTTTTTAAAGTACTCTTTTTATTGAAAAATAACCCACAGAAGTTTAGGTATGCAAGTCATAATTGCACAAAACATAAATGTCCAAATGCAATGAACGTTTTACACAATGAACGTTTGCAACCAGCACCTACATCAAGAAACAGATCGTTAATAATATGCCAAAAGCTCTCCTTTGTACCCTATTCTATCAACCCCCCACCCAACACACACACCCTTATTCACCCCACAGGTGACCAGAAGCCAGGCTTCTAACATTATAGCTTGGTTTTACCTGATTTTAAATTTATATAAATGAAATTATGTACTGGGGGAACAAAAAAAACAAACAAACCCAGAATTTACTTATTAAAAAAATGTGTACTTATCCTTACCTGCTTAAACTTCAGTCACCTTCAAAGTACTTTCCTTTTGATGCAATACACCTATCCACTGCTCAAAAACAGTTTTTGAACTCATTGATTTTGATGCCTTTTAGTGCTTCTGCTACTTTTGTTTCACCTCTTCCATATCAGCAGAACCCTTTTCTCTTTGAGGACTTTTTTCATCAAGGAAACAAAAACTGAGTCACTTAGGGTGAGAGTGGGTAAATAGGGAGGGTGGGGCATGGGAATCATGCCATTTTGGGTCAAAAACTGCTGAACACTCAGTATGGTGTTGGCAGGTACGTTTTCATGCTTCATGTTATTTGTGTAAATCATTATGAAATGGGCAAACACATTGAAAGAGTCTTCAAAAAAAATTTACAGAAGCTGCTGAATGCAGCCTCTCACAACGACGCCAGCTAGCACACTATATGTAGATGGGTTCCTAGAACACTCACCTATCCGGGGAAGCCTGTACTACAGGGGGCCTGTCCTCCAGAAAGTAATTTCAGTTTGGGGGGGGGTTCCCCCTTCATAAACTGATGAATTGGGTATTCTAGTTCTACTTGCTGTTGATCCCATAACTTTTGTTTTTTGTTCACAGTATGTTAACATATACTTAGTCGAGAATATTTGTTCCTTTGATCCAACTGCTGAGCATGTGGAAGTTAATGTAAAGCTCATTTATGAATATATCAGAGGTAAATCTCCACTTAATTATGGTCTAAATCTATATTAACAGCACTAAAACATAGCTACAATTCAGAGGTATTTGAATAAAGCAAGTGGCTCATAAATTTAATTTTTAGGAAAAAATAGTTTTGATTATAGTCTTCTAAAGAGGGATACTGTCTATAATCTACTGCATTCCCTAAAGTGACTGCCTATATCACACTTGTGAGAATTCAAAAGCACATCTGTCTCTTAGTTATTGACTACATGTGCATTATTCATTAAAAAACAAAAGTGAATGGGGGTTATAGTGAGGATAGGAAACAAGTACATTATGCAAAAAAAAAGTCTATTATAATCTTTAGTTTCAATGAAGAACCAAAGAAAATAATAGAGTGAGTCTTTATAGACTAGTAATGTAGACTAGAGGAGAAACAGCAAGAATCAAGAGCAGTGAGGCGCCCAGGATGGAGAGGTTGATGAGCTATTTGGTCACAGAGAATTAGCCACATATGAGAGTAAATACCAGGGTGCCAAACAAATGTACACACATTTTAAGCGATGTTATCTATGTATTATTTTATGAAGCTGAATTGAATTACAGTAGCAATGTGTAGTATCATGTTTGCTAAAAAGCTGGCTTTGATCAAATGCTAACATCACCATGCAACAGGCAGGACAGTCAAAGAAAATGGTGGAATCACGGTTTTCATTCAAGGAGCACAAGACCATTTGAAAGTGGTATTTGAAATTCTAGAACATTGTTTGAGTTTCCCCCACATTCTCCTGACTTAACACCCCTTGACTTATACCTAAAGAATGTGATATAAGGGGTTCCCTGGTGGTGCAGTGGCTTAGGCTTCAGCACTCTCAACGCCGCAGCCTGGGTTCAATTCCCAGCCAGGGAGCTACCAAAAAAAAAAAAAGAAAGAAAAAAGGTGATGTACCAGAGAAAACTGACTACACTGGTGGTACTTCAGGAAGAAAGTGAGACGGCATGCACAGTGATACAAGTGGTCAACAATGCTCAAGCAGTAGTTCACCATAATCAGAAGTGTCTGGACGCTGAGGGTAACCACTTTGAGCACCTCTTGTCATTGCAGAAGTCAAACGTGACTTGTACTCATCTTTTGTTGTCGGTATATATTGAGTATTACAATTTTAACACAGTTTTGTCCTTTCATAAAGTGTGTATGCATATTTTGGCACCCTCTGTATACATTACAAGCACATATCCTTCCAAGGGTGCATATTGCTCCACCAAAGACCTCAGGTCATTTATGTGAATGGAACAGTAAGGAATAAAATTAAATTAGTTTCTTCTTGTTACCCATGAAAAACTAATCATTAATTGAGAAAATGGCTCTATAGACATTGCTCACTAAACCTGTCCCTCTCCTCCCTCTCTGCCTCTCCCACTTTCTGTGGAGACTGGACCAAGTCAGAAGGGTTTCTGGACTTCTGGGATATGTATTAGGCCAAGAAGCTCAGAACCAGAGAGAATTCTCAGACAAGAGGAAGGAAAAGGCAAACCAGAGGAAGACAACCACACTCCACAGGGTGTCTGTGGCAGTGGGCGCATGTAGTACAGGGGAAGCACATAGCAGTGAGCCAGGGTACATGGATGAGCGAGAGAGCTTCTGGCCTAGGAAGGTGAGCAACTCCTAGAAGTTTGGGAGTGCTAGAGAATAAGAGAGAACATAAGATTCAAATAAAAGTTAACATGAATTAATGTAGGCTATAGTGATGTGCAAAAAGATTAGAATTCTTATTTGGAATGGCTTCTACTGTGTTCTCATGGCTCTGGCCTTATTCATGGGAGCCTCTGGATTCACAGGTATTACAGGTATCACTTCTTCTCAGGAAGTGATTCAGAGGAAACAACAACAGCAACAACATAAATGAATACCTGTTTACTATATACTTGCATATACTCAGTAAATACCTCTTCCCTGTTCAATGAGGACTTTAACATCTTAAAGAAATGTTTTCAATATCAGTGCCTCATCGCTGCTCTTCCCTTTGGGGTAGATTGAGTCCCCACCATAAACCCCAGTACCCCCTGCCCTCCGTGTGTGACCAGTTTTGTCGAACTGACATTCTCTGAGCCCCTATCCACTTTGGCCCCAACCCAACCTGCCGGCCTCTTGGCCTAGAGCCAGACCCTGCTACCAGGGTCACTTGTGTCCTCTTAGACTGATGCTCCTCTTCTTGGGTGAGGACTCAGGCAACCACCAGTATCCAATCCAGTGCGTCTGTGAGACGGGATCCGGGGAAGAGGAAAAGGCCCCTCCGCTCTGTACCTTGCAGGTGTATTCAGGAATTGGCTCTCATCCCTCAATGAGCCCATCCCTAGACAAAGGCATCTTCTGTGGCACTGTACCAGAGCTTCGAGGAAATCTTTTCATGTAAAGAAAACATGAAAATTTGTTTCTTCGGCTTGCCCCCACTTTTCTTTTCTTTTCTTTTTTTTTTTTTTTTGCAGTTTGGTATATGGGTAGCTCCCTGACTGGGAACCGAACTCAGGCCGCAGTGCTAACAGCGCCAGTGCCGAAGCCTTAAGCCACTACACCACCAGGGAGCTCCCGGCTTGCCCCGCCTTTGATTTGTGCTAGCTGAATCTTGAGCACCCTTGATCTCCAATGATTTCCACCACTTTCCCTTTTCCAACAGTGTCCCCAGGTGGCCAGAATACCAACTGCACTTAACAGAACCAATGTCCCCTATGCTCCCCTACCACCACAACCAAGCCTTTAGCATTATCACAGTCTGCAGCAATAAAGACAATTCTCCGGCCATCCGCGTACCAACCCTCTCCCTTTCAAATGCACTTGTAATAGAAAATTCTGAGCTCCCCGTTTGGGGAAAGGAAGGGGAACATTTTGGGACACCTTTCTCTTAGTGCCAGAAAAAGAGGAGTCTTCTGGCATTACAATCTATTGCTCAAAGTTTATCTGAGCCCTCGTAGCCGCATTAAATAAGAGCCCTACACGATGACCCCATCCAGCATGAAATGCTACCAACATAGGTTCTGTCCAGGAGGCGGGAGATTTGTTACCATAGCTCCTAACCCACCAAAGCCTTCTAAACTAATGATTTCGCCAAAAGAGAGATTTAGGGCTGGTGATGTGCCCACACTTTCTTGGGGCTTCTGAAGCCAATTCTTACCTCTCTTCATCCTAGTTTTAGAAAGGAGCACTTTTTGATGTTCAGAAAAGGTACATTAGTTTTCCCAGTTTTATTGAGATAATGATATACAACATTGTATTAGCATAATGATTTGATATATGTATATATTTGAGATATGTATATATTTGAGATATATAAATATATTTGATATATATATATATATATACAGTGTGTGTGTGTGTGTGTGTGAAATAATCACAATAGGTTTAGTTAACATCCATCACCATACATAGCTACAATTTTTTCTTGAGATGAGAACTATTAAGAACTACTATTTTAGCATCTTTCACATGTACAATACATTACTATTACCTATAGTCACAAGGCTGTACATTACACCCCCCAGAATTTACTTATAACTAGACGTTTGTACCTTTTGACCCCCACCTCCCAGCCCCTGCCTCCGGCAACTACCAATCTGTTCTCTGTATCTGTGAGTTTGGTTTATTTAGATTCCACATATGCTGAGATCATACAGTATTTGTCTTTCTCTATCTGATTCCATCCATGTTGTTGAAATGGTAGGATTTCCTTCTTTTTTTATGGTCAAATACTAGTTCATCGTAAATATATATACCACATTTGTTTTCTTTATCCATTCATCTGTCAGTGGACACTCAGATAGTTTCTATGTCTTGGCTATTGTAATGCTGCTGTGAACAACGGCGAAGAGATACTTCTTCAAGATAGTAACTTTATTCCCTTCAGATATGTGCTCAAAAATAGAATTGCTGGATCATTTGGTAGTTCCATTTCTAATGTTTTAAGGAATCTCCATACTGTTTTCCATAGTGGCCTTTATCAACTTACATTCCCACTGACAGTGCACAAGGCTTCTCCTTTCTTCACATCCTTGTCAACACTCATTAATGCTTTTTTTTTTTTTATCATAGCCATTCTAACAGGTATGACACAATATCTCATTGTGGTTTTTATTTGCATTTCTAGAAAGGGGTCTTTTATATTTTGGTGGCATTGCAGGCAACTGTGTCACCTTTTATTTTCAATCAGATTTGCTGGGGTTACATTGGTTGCTCCCAGACAGCTGTACATGCAGTAGCACATCAACAGCCTGCTACTCTCTGCCTCAAGTACTCCCAGTAGGTAAGACTCTTCTACCTGAAGAACCCATGACTCAACCATCTTCTCAAGGATCTGTTTTTCCCATTCCACTTGGGACATCTGCTGACAGCCTTGCCTGGTCTTTCTGTAGGGTGTCTCATACCTGACCCGTGTCCCCCTCCCAAAAGGTTTGGACAGATGTTGTGCCAGGAAATGTTCTCAGACCCAGAAGCAAGAAAAGCTGTCTTCCATTGAAGTGTGACCACAATCACTTTGCTGTCTAGAACCTGTCTTTCTGCCAAATGGCCACACATCCTTCCCACACCTAAATCCAAGGGTCTCTATGTCCATAGACACCCGTCTCAATGAGAGTTCCATAGGTGCTCCACTTTCCTTCAAGAATCTCATGCGACAGACGACTGGATAAAGAAGCTGTGGTGCATATACACAATGGAATATTACTCAGCTGTAAGAAAAGATGAAATATTGCCATTTGCAACAAAATGGATGGACCTGGAGATCATCATGCTTAGTGAAATAAGCCAGACAGAAAAAACAAAGAACTGTATGACTTCACTCATATGCGGAATATAAAACTGAAAGCAAAGAAAAAAGAAATGAACAACCAACCAACCCATGGACACAATCAATAGTTTAATGTTTATTTGGGGACACGTGGGTTAGGGAGGGGAGAAAGGGGAGGGGGTGGGAGAGGAGGGGGGGAAGCTAAATATAAGGGGATGGAAAGAGAAGTCACATTAGGTGGTGAACTTATTATACAACAAGTTGACAATGCACTGTAGAATTGTATGCCTGAAACCTATGTAATCCTTGCTAACAGATGTCACCCCAATAAGTCTAACAATAAAAATGA
>PVJL010013975.1:0-29934 GCA_004026885.1 Lyroderma lyra | reverse complement strand
TGCCTTCCACAGTGGTTGTACCAGTTTGCACTCCCACCAGCAGTGTACCAGAGTTCCTTTTTCTCCACATCCTCTCCAGCACTTGTTATTCCTTGTCTTGTTGATAACAGCCATTCTCACAGGTGTGAGGTGGTATCTCATTGTGGTTTTGATTTGCATTTCCCTGATAGCTAATGAGGATGAGCATTTTTTCATGTATTTATTGGCTGCTTGTGTATCTTCTTGGGAGAAGTATCTGTTCAGGTCCTCAGCCCATTTTTTAACTGGATTGTTTATGTGTTGTTATTGCATTGTATGAGTTCTTTATATACTCTTATTTTGGATATTAGCCCTCATTGAAGGTGTTTGCAAAAATCTGAAAACTTTTGTCTGCCAAGATATGTGTACCCCAATGTTCCCTGCAGCATTATTTACAGTGGTCAAGACATGGAAACAATCAAGGTGCCTTTTGAGAGATGACTAGATCAAGAAGCTGTGGTACATATACACAATGGCATATTACTTGGCCATTAGAGAGACAAAACACTGCCATTTGTGACAGCATGGATGGATTTGGAGATTGTTATGCTAAGCAAAATAAGTCAGAAAGACAAAGTCAAGAATCAAAGGACTTCACTCATATGTGGGATATAAAACTGAAAACAACAAAGAAACATGACAAATGAACAAAGAAACAAAAACTCGTAAACACGGACAGTAGGTTAGGGGTTACCAGAGGGTAAAGTGGGGAGGGGTGTGGTAGAAGCTGGGGAGTAGCGACGGAAGGAGAACTGACTCTGGGGGTGAGCACACAATGTCTTATAGAATTGTACACTTGAAACCTATATAATTTTACTAGCCAATGTCACCCCAACAAATTTAATTTAAAAAAGTGTATCCAATGGAACCTATACACCATAGTAATGTGATACTCATCATTGGTTTTTAAAAATATGTGAATATCCAGTCCCCAGCTTCATAAGGGTGGGTGGGCATGGGCTGTGGCCCAGGTGTCCTCCTCTGGAGCCAGTGGCTGTGACAGCAGCTCCTGATGCCTCCATTGCCTGATTGTGGCTGAAGTAGGAACTGCCTCGGTAAGTCCCTTCTCCTGTGACATCTGGAGATCAAGCTCTCCCCAATGCTGGTATCTTCTTTATTTAAAAAAAGGTTTTTTGTTTGTTTGTTTGTTTTTTTATTTTAGTAAAATCCATATAACATGAAATTTACCACTGGAAACATTTTTAAGTGTTGAGTTCTGTTACATTAAGCACCTCACACTGTTGTGCCACCATCACCACCATCCATCTCCAGAACTATTTCATCTTCCCCAGGTGAAACTCTGCCCTTTCATAGTAACTCATCTCTTCCCCACACAACTTGTTTCTTTTACAAAAGCATTCTTGCATGCAATAAAACGTTTACCACACATTAAATAGAAATAAGTTTCCCATTAGGGAACCGATGACGGAGGACTTGCTGACAACAGTCAGTCAGTGTGTAGACATACAGGCATCCTGTCTCCCAGCTCCGTCTATCCATCGCCCTGATCATTAACACGCTCAGGTGCCCCCTCAAAGGGTTCACCATTACAAGGTGAAAGAGATGTCACCGTCGTTTTAGGGAGGCAGCTGAACATCTGTTTCAGAAGCCTCTCTGTCACTCCCTTGTCTACCTGTCATCTACTGACGGCAGCCTGATATGGTGGAAAGAAAAATGGAAAATGAGTCAAGAGGTCTGATTTATTCACTGTCCCCGCCACTAATTAGATGTCTCCTTTTGGCTAAATCACCTACTGCTCAGGGCTGTAGTTTCCTAAATTATTTAGTAAAGAGTAGGGCCAAGGGTTCGATGAGCTTTAATATTTGGTGGCCTCTTTCTTTTCAATCTGAGAGTGACACCCCTCCTTTGTCTTTGGTCTGGCACCACACTTAACTTCATTACTCACTCATCCCCCCTGCACCATGTCAACCTGGACATATTAAAATTATAGCCTTTTATCTCCCAGGAGACTCCATAAAATGTTTTTTTCTTGTTTCTTCTAGTTAAGGTAACACCTATATAAAGGGCTGTCTGGAAAGCATTCAGCCATGTAATATGAAAAATAGAGGCATTATGGCTGGGTTTTCTCTGGACAGTCCTCAAATGTAATTTTTAAAAAACTGAGAGTCTAGAATAGGAAGAAAAAACATTTCAAAATGCCAGCAATTTATCTGTTTTGTTAAAGGTAAATGTTAGCATTTATCTTTAAGAAGCAATGGTCTTGAAAATATTTTTCTTTCTTTTTTTTTTTTTTGTATGTGGGTAGCTCCCTGGCTGGGAGTCAAACCCAGGCCACAGTGTTTACAGCACCAAAGCCTTAGCCACTGCACCACCAGGGAGCTCCCTTGAAAATATTTCTGTGGGCCTTTTGATTATGCAAAGCCAAGCCCGAATACCATTCCGGAGTAGAGAGGTACAATAGCAAAGAGACTGCTGTGCCAAAAAAAAAAAAAAAAAAAAAAAAAAAAAGCAACAGTTTTTCTTCATTGTGGGGAGATTTGTCATCTCTATGAATGATCGTGTTTGATAGAAAGCTGGTCTTAAACTTTGATTTTCCTCTTTTGGCTCAGAAGAGCCTGAAAGTCTGAGTTCTTAAGTAGAAAAATAGTCAAAGGCCCACGTTTGGCTTCTGCAAATTTGTTGCAAGTGGGAGCGCACAGGAAGGCACTGGTCAATGGGTCATTTTCTGTGGATGGTGATAACCTGGGGAACCTAGAAACAGACACAGTTTGTCATGGGTTACACATTTTCTTTTCTGCAGAAAAAACTTGATCCTGTTGTTAAATAGAGCTGAAGTAAAGTGTTGTGAAATGTGACACAGGAGGAATCTGGAGGTGTAACTACATCAAGGCTTGGAAGAAAGTGGTTTGAAGGGAGAATTATCTGTGCAGAGAAGCTGGTGATGAGGTGAAAAGACTCACATGGGGTAAACATGAGCTGTGGTTCCTACCCAGGTGAGGGGGAGGGTCAATCCGGATGGCTGGGTTTGTGGGAACTTTAAGCAATCCTCGTGGATAATCAGAAGGAAATCTTGGTAAAAGATGGCATTTTCTATGAATAAGAAGGATGGGTATTTAGGGAGACTCATACTAAGGGAAGTGTGACCCCCAGTAGCGAGAGAAGGTGGGAATATCTGGGTTACATTAGAAAATAATTGCTTGAATACTCATTAGTGGGCCACACACTGTTAGATTGTAGGCACCCGAATGTAGCAGGAAGGTAGCATTAGGTGGGATACAGCAGATGTCAAGTCAGTATAACTGATGAAGGAAGAAATAAGAAAGGTTTCCTTCAGAGGCTACAGACTCAGAAAACAAAGGTCTAAACTCTCCTCTGGTTTTGCTATCCATCAATCAATCTATAACCTGAGTATGTTCTATGATCTATCCATCAATTTGCTCATCTGTAAAATGAAGTGAAGGGTGAGGACAAATACTTTTAAGTCTTGTCCCATCCCAACAGCCTCTGAAGCTGACTTTAAGTGAGAAAAAAGAAACATGGCAGTGTTTTTGCCTTGGGGAGGCAAGCATGTCCTCAGAGGGACTCCGGGACAGGTTTCAAACTCTGATAGGTTAGAGATTTCGGACAGGTGATCTAAATAATAAAATAGACTGGAAATTTAGATGGTTATATGGAATTACGTGATTTCTAAAATGTTGACAGCTAATTCAAATGTTAAGATGATACTTTGGATCTACGAAACCCATCTGGCTGGCATGCTGCCAGTTTGGGGTGTTCTATATTTGAGGAAGGAAAGGGGGAGGGGACAAAGGAGGTGCTGGTGTACTAACAAAGTGCATTGGAGGAGGACACGGACACTGGTTTTAAAGGAAATAAGAGAGTCTGTTCTTGTGTCATAGCTTGTAAACGGATGGGACTGAGGGGTTTTATCTTCTGCTCAGTCTCATGAATATATTTGTCTTCTACTGCAAGGACGTTTGGAGGTGATGGTATGAATCATGTTCTTTTTATTTTTTAAAGTCAGAACTATCCTTTTTATTATTAAGTAAATACAATGAAAGCTCTAAGAAAAGACTACCATAAAGATGAGAAAATTGAACATAAAACTGTATTTGCTGCTGATAGAAAATCTCAAAAGATAAAAAGATTCTAATTTAAAAAATCAACTAGATTTAATAAGAAAAAATATTAGGGTGGCTACATGTAAAATAAATATACAAGAAACAATAGATTTTCTGTTTTCTAGTGGTGACTGCCTAAAAGCAGAAGCAGGAACATATATTTCATTCACAATAATGATAATAATTATGAAGTTATTTAGAAATAAATTTTAAAAGAAAGCCACAGAAGCTATGTGAAGAAAACAGAAATCTTATTGGAAGACATAAAATAAGATTTGAGCAAATTAAAAAGCACACTTTTGTCTTGGATGAAAGACAATACAAAAGTGTCAGTTCTTTCAAAATTAAAATGCAAATGTAATGCAAATGCAACTTCAGTATAAGGTTGGGGGTGTTGTTTTAGAATTGATTTCAATGCTCCTAAGTTTGTATTGCAAAATAGTTGTCAGAGGGGCCAAGTATAGTCTGAAAAAGAAAATAGAGGCTGACTTGCTTTACCAGATATTAAGTTACTAAGGAAAGTATGAGTAAACACAGATCAGTGGAACAGGCAAGAGAAGAGAGACTAGATGTCTATATATTTGAGAATTTAATATATGACCAAGGTGGTATTTCAAAACAGTGGAGAAAAGAGGAGTTAATAAAGGATGCTATAAAAAACTGATGTCTATTAAAAGAAAATAAAGCTAGATTATAAAATTAAATGAAAAATGTTTTCCATCTTGCAGGAAAATATAAAATATCCATATAATCTTAGGGGCAGGGGAGACAAATATAGGAACCCAAAAGGTATAACAGAAAAATAAATGAACCTGTATAGACACAAATACACACACATGGACTCCACATATGCACATGTGTATTGAAAAAGATGCCATAAATAAAGGTGATAAATAATAAACTTGTAAAAATACTTGCAACAACAAGGAATACAGAACAAAGGTGAATATTATAATCCATGGTAAAGAAGGAGCTTTGCAAGTTGACTAGGATGAAACAAACATCCTGGAGGGACTGGTTGAAGGAAATGAAGCTGTATTTACAGAGCAGAATATCCAACAAAATCACTAGTGGCCAAGGAAAAACTAATGGTCAAAAATAGACGACAAAATTAGTTTAAAGGATTTATAACATATTGATAGAGGGGAAATGTCTTTATAAAAAATTCTTACAAATCTGTAAAATGACAAGCAACAATTTTCAAAACAGGCTAGAATATTACCTGTGTATATATTCAATGAACTTATTTTATCTAATCAAGGATACAAATTAAGACAAAAAAAGACACACTTTGCCAGCTTTCTAAAAATTTCAATATCCTACATTAATAAAAGTGTAAGAATGAAACCATAATCATACCTGTCTTATGTGTGTTTAAATTGAACTTTCCAGGGGTCAGTTTCCCACAAGTAGCAAAAGCCTATTAGTGCTGATATTCTTTTATTTTTTTCAGTTTGCTTCTGTTTTGCTTATTTCGTTCTTTAGATTCCACATGTAAGTAAAATCATATTGCATCTGTCTTTCTCTGTCCGACACTCCACTCAGCACAATACCCTCCAGGTCCATCCATGCTGCCGCAAATCACAAGAATACATTCTTTTTCATGGCCGAGTAATATTCCATTGTATATATGTACCACCTCCTCTTTATCCTGTAAACAATGCTGCAATGACCACATAATGCACATGTCCCCTCAAAGTAGCATTTTGAGTTTCTTCAGATAAACACCCAGAAGTAGGATTACTGGGTCCTTCTTTGTCTCTTGCTATAGATTTTGTTTTAAAGTCTACTTTGTCTGATATAAGTATTCCTACTTCAGCTTTCTTTTTTCTTCCCATTTTCATGAAATATCTTTTTGTCATCTCTTTACTTTCAGTCTTTGTGTACCTTTCGATTTGAAGTCTCTTGTAGGCAGCTATGTAAGGGTTTTGTTTTCTTATCCATTCAGCTGCCCTATCTTTTGATTAGAGTATTTAGTCCATTTACATTTAAAGTAATTATTGATAGATATGTAGTTATTGCCATTTTATTATTCATAATTTTAAATTTTTTTTCATTTTAAAGAAATCTCTCTAAGATTCCTTGTAATACTGATTTGGTGGTGATGAACACCATTAGCTTTTCTTGTCTGGGAAGCTCTTTATCTGTCCTTCGATTTTAAATGACAGCCTTGTTGGGTAGGGTAACTTTGGTTGTAGGTCCTTGCTTTATATCACATTGAATATTTCATGCTTTTCATCACATTGACTATTTCATGCCAATCCCTTCTGGCCTGCAAAGTTTCTGTTGAGAAATCAGCTGACAGTCTTATGGGAACTTCTTTGTAAGTTACTAGTTGTCACTCTCTTGCTGCTTCTTAGGATTCTCTCTTTGTCTTTAACCTTTGCCATTTTAAAGATATGTGTCTTGATAGGGCCTGTTTTGGGTTCATTTTGTTTGGAACTCTCAGTGCTTCCTGGACTTGTAGGTCTATTCCTTACCTTAGTTAGGAAAGTTTTCAGTCATTATTTCTTTAAATAGGTTCTTGATCTCTTGCTCCCTCTCTTCTCCTTCTGGTACTCCTATGATGTGAATGTTGTTATGCTTGATGTTGTCTCAGAGGTCTCTTAAACTATCCTCAATTTTTTGGATTCTTTTTTCTTTGTTCTGCTCTGATTGGGTGTTTTCGACTACCTAGTCTTCCAACTCACTTATTTGGTCCTCTGCTTCATCCAATATGCTAGTGATTTCTTCTAGTACATTCCTCATTTCAGTTATTGTATTCTTTACTTCTGACTGGTTCTTTTTTATGGTTTCTATGTCCTTCTTTATGTTTGCTATCTCTTTGTAGAAATTCTCACTAAGTTCCTTGAGTCTCCTTATAACCATTGTCTTAAACTGTGTATCTGGTAAGTTGTTTGCCTCCATTTCATTTAGTTCTTTTTCTGGAGTTTTTTGTTTTTCATTTAAGATGTGCTTCCTCATTTTGGCTGCCTATCTGTATTTGTTTCCATGTATTAGGTAGATCTGTTATGTCTCCCAGTCTTGGCTGGGTGGCTTTATGTAGTAGGTGCCCTGTGGGGCCCTGACACAGTCTCTGTGATCACCTGTTTCAGGTATTCCAGTAGTGTCCCTTGGGTGGGTTGTGTGTACCCTCCTGTTCTAGTTGAGCCTTGATTGTTTTTGGCACATCAGTGAGTGGGATTGACCCTCTGGCTGATTGGCTGTGGGGTTTGGCTACATCCACAGTTTATAGGCTGCTCTGTGGGATCTTACACCACTGGGTGGGATTGCCCTAATGGGTTCTGGGGCTTGTTGAGATCTCCCTTTGTGTGTGCCTCTTGTGAGCTAATTAAGCTATGCTCTGCTGAAGTCTGAAGACAACCTAAGAACAGTGCTTTGTACTCTTCCAATAAGAACTACATGTCTACAGCAATCTGCTACAACCAGTACTTTCTAAAAGAAGCTGGTTGGTTTTAAAGAAATATTTTTAAAGATATAATTTAAAAAGAGAGTTTCTGACCAGTGACAGAATGTTCTGTGCTTTCCTTTAAAAAATATAAATTCCAATAAGTCAAATTTCTACATTAAAAAAATATGAACACCATCAGAGATCCAAGAAGGCAGAATAAACATGGTGCCTACTTCCTTCCATGAACACATAAAAATTACAACTAAATTATAGAACAATCAACCTAGAGAACTATCTGAAGTCTAGCTAAACAGAAGTTCTATAATGAAGAATATAAAGAAGAATCCACATCAAGACTTGTAGAAGGGGTGGAGTCATGAAATGGACTGGCCCCAAACTTCTGTGTGGTGGTTGAGAATAGGGAGGGATGCTTTGGCTGCAGAGGTCTCTCCTGGAGAAGCACAGGACCCCAGCCCCATACCAGGCTTTTTAGCTCAGAGTACTGGTGCCAGGAAAATGAACTCCCACAACATCTGACTGTGAAAAATAGTGGGAATTTGGACTGTCTGAGTGAGATGAAAACCTGCAGGAAATAGGTGTCCTCTTAAAGAGTTCATGCACAGATTCATCCAGGGTGCCAGGGGAGAAACAGTGACTTGAGGGGTACTGTTGACATACGGGGTCGGGGGGCAGATGGAGGTGTATAGTTTTGGGGTGAGGGCTGGAGGACGGTCACCGTGTTTTCTCTGTGGAGTCTTCCTCCAGTGCAGCAGGCAATTGGGTGCCATCTTTCTTGTGTTAAGCCCTCTCCCAAGTCTAAGGCCAAATCTGAATCTGAATCAGTCTGGTGAGCTCAGCATACTCCACCCTGGTGACTCATTGAGTCTCTGCCACACCCAACTCCCTACCACTGGAGGCTTTATCAGAGGCTGAATCTTAGGGAAGCCAGCAGGTAGCAGCAGGCCTTGTAGTTTCCTGACTTTTTGCAGAGCTACCCAAGTCCAGGTACCAGTGACAGCCATCCTTGGTTCACAGTGTGGCCTCTCCCACACACCTCCAGGTTTAGCACAGGCAGTGAACAACTGCAATTGCTTTATAGCCCCCGCCAGGTAGTCCCTGGTTGGTCAGAGACAGTGGATGACCTGGGCCTGCATCGAAGCACTCCCATGAGGCCCAGAACCAAGATACTTAGAGGTTGACTTTAGACCACAGCAGAGCACTGTCCAGTTAGCCCTTTGAATCATGTTCTTAACATTCTATATTTTTAAATATTTGGATTTATATTAGAGAATAATTCTCTGTTTTTGCCAAATGTCTTAGAGCTGGTCTCAGTGCAAGGAAGTTGGCTTCAATTTGCCTTGCTATCTATTGACTCTCCATCCTTCACCCACTCTCACTACCTACACTCTCCTTCTTTTACTTTTCTCCCTATCAGGTACTAACCAGGCAGCAGTCACCTTGGAGTGGAGGACACATTGACTGTGGGGATGGGTGGCAATACTGACTATGCATTGTATTTGCAATAGGGTGAGATTCCACTCACTCATCTGCCTGCCCTTCCAGGAGGGGCAGCCTGTCCTGGCTTTTACTGAGGCAGAGACCTCTGTGTTTCCTATTTCTTCCTCCCTATGCCCAAATCAGTGGTTTGGGCACCTGGCTGAAAACGCACCTCCTTGTGAATTCTGCCTCCCATCTTCAGCCCCAATCTGGGGCCATTCTCTCATTCACTGAGGACTCGGCCTGAAGCTTCAGCAACCTTTGCAGAGTATGTGTGGACAGAGGGATCCTGGGATGCAGGGATGGGTCCACCAAGCCCTTTTTATCTTCATAAGAACAACAGAATGAGCTAAGGTATTCCCAAGAGATAAGTCATAAACACCTGTGACTGGTTTCTTGGAGCTGCGATTCCTGGAGCATCTCACCTTCATAGGGTAACCACCAGTTCGAGGTCTTCCCTTAGCTCTGTAGACCCAGGCTCTCCCTGTCATCTTATTTGAATGACCAGACTATTGGAAAATGCCTCAGGCTTGTGAACTTATTAAGATGGATTTGTGGCAGGATATTTTACTTCTATAAACTTACCAAGTAAATGGTAGATGATGTCATGTAGCCCAGTCAAAGTCTTTTTATCCCTGGGAGAATAATCTGACTGAGAATCTAACTCTTATCAGAGATTTGCATAAGAAATATTGACTCAGTAAATGAAATGGAATTATTTTAGGAGACAGTTTGTTCAGTTTGATAGCGAGTTCATCACCCATTTTAATGCAGAGAATTTTTTTCAAGGGACCAAAGTGTTTCCATTGTCTTTCTCCTTACTTGAGAATCTTTTGCATTTTTTACTATCAACCTTGTCTTTCAATAAAACTTCATAACTTGTTATAGTTTTTCAAGTTCATGTATAAAATCGTGGATTGCACTTAGATTTGCCACTTCTTGGTGACATGATAAATGGTCCTTAAATCTCCACAGTAAGGTACTTCACTTCATGTGGCTTATACATTTTTCTAGTAGGTTTTTAACACTTTTCATTGACCTCACTTTCACACATTAAAGAAATCAGCCCTTTTATTAGATGCATTGTGAATATTCTTTCTCACATTTTTTTTTTTTTGGTCGTGTACCAACCGGAAATTAAAATTTTTTTTCATAGTAAAATTGACCAATATTTTGTGGCATAAAAGATTAGCTATTTAGTCTTGAGAGTGAACTAAAGGGAAAAACAATGCAAAAATACATTCTTCAGTTGGTCACCGTTGTGCAAGATAGGGCTCGAGCCCTCTGGAATCCTCTAAGAAGCCATAGAGAATGCACTTGGACATCTCTATTCAAAGGTTGGGAGAAAGGGACATTTATCCACCAACTTCCTCTATCATTGGCCAAGGTATGTCCCGGGCCTTGCTGTTTCAGACTGTCATGAGTCCCGTGCCACAGTGTTAGAACACACCGGAAAGAGCAAGAGAGACATGGTGAGGCTGAGGATGGCTTGTCTGGTTATACCTGTATGAAGTTTATTACTGCAGCAATGGAAGAAGAAAAAAGTTACTGAGAGCTTGAGTCCAATTCACTGGCCTTTATGGTTATCTTCTTTATACATTTTTTTTACATTAAAAATTGAATGCATATTATTTAAAAATATCTGAATGTATTAAAAGAGTACTAGACACTTTAATATTTTCCTCCTGTTTCTTAAAACTGGTTTCAATACTTGAGAATTACCCCAGAGAGTTTAAATATAGGGGCCACTGGTGGAGATTCTTAGTCATCACAACTATAGTCCCCAAATGAGCATAAATTATCTCTTTTGGATCATGCTCAGTTAAAAAAAATATGATGAGGGTAAAGGGAGGTAAAGATGTGGTTGTTCTTTCTCCCATATTATATGACCACAAGGATTCTAGAAAAGTGACCTGACTTTACTAGACCTATGGAGGCCCTGGCTTCCCCAGCAGCTGGTAATAAACCAGTCAATATAGGAGAGTTCACACCCCAAGGGATGAACCTGGACCTGTGAGAGTTGGAAAGCAGTTGACAGATAAGTCCTTGTCCTTTCTGCCCCAGACAGACTGTTCTGAGGCACTGTGGTTCTCTCAGCCACTCCCAGACATCATGCGTGATTGAGCAACTGGCAGTGTCTCTTGTGAGGCTGTGGACAGCTCTGTAACACACCCTTTTGAATTTGCTCACCCTCCTTCCCACACTGTCTGCCCTGTTATTCACTTTTGCTGCCTTGCCCTTCAGTGAAGTATTAGCATGTAAGCTTTGCCTGGAGTTTGGATTTGTAAAGAAGACACAACACTATGACTGGTGTCGGATTGGGGTTGGATTCTCAACATAATGACAAAGTACTGTTATAGCCCTCAAGTTCTGTCCTGTTCCATTCTGTCCTGTGATTTTCAGACCCCCAGAACAGGCAGGTACTAGATGTCAATGCTTCTGCACCCAGGCCAGCAGCATGGGTATGGCCTTCTAACTCAATTAAAAGGGAAGCAGAGGGCAAAGATGACTGACCACATTTTGTCTCAGACATGGGGAAAGCACAACCAGGTCAGTGTGTAAGGCTGGGAGAGGGAAAAAGTGTGTTGCTTCCTTCTGAGCCAGAACTCCGTGTCTCCAGAGTTGACCACAGTGTCCTGTTAACCTGGATTTTTCTTTCTGCATCACCAACAGTTAACTGGTGATTTAGGATTAGATAGCTGGTAGATTAGGATTAGTTAGCTGGTGTTTGGATGTGATAACACAAAGGGGCATAAATGGTCTTTTCTTGCTTTTGGCTCAGCCTAGCCCTGACCAGCTTCTCAAATCTGATTTGAAAACAGCTTAAGGTATAAAAATGTAAACAACTTTAGCTTTTCCCATCAGCTCAGTTCAATTTAATTCTACAAATATTTACCAAGTGACTTCTCTGTAATCACCAAGTTATCACTCTCAGTACCTTGGCCTAGGCCCTAAAATTTGCACAGTGTATTGGTAAACAGTTACAGTGACATGGCATGGGACATGAGGGACGAGAAGGGTGGAGAGACAGACAGATCTGCAGGGCTTCCTGGGAGATGACTGTAACAGCGTGGCCCTCAAGGTGTAAAATGCCTGAAGGAACAAGAGTGAGTCTGGGAAGGGCAAGGGAGCTTGCAGTGTGGTGATTTTGTTGTGTATTCTCAACAGGAAGAACACACAGACTCTTGACTCCAGGGCCCTATTTGCTGCTTCTACTTGGCTCTCTTGAAAACAGCTTAAACTCAGTGTGTCCAACTGAATTCACCTTCCTCCTCTAAATCTCCTTCCTTGCCTCACTTACTATACCACCATCTTGCTGATTAGAAATCTGAGAGTGTAACAAAATGAACCCTCTGCTACTATGTACGCTTATGTCTTGTATGGTGAATTGTCACTTTTTTGCACAATGACGTGGGTGTCCTATGGGGCCATAGGTTCGGGCCATGCCCCTCTGGCGTCACTGAAAACAGATGGCCTTTAATATTCGTGTCACTTGTCAGGGAGGCTCTGGGCCCTGCAAAGAGGTCTCCCAGGGAGGACTTAAGCAAAGAGTGACATTCTTCTGTCTTTATGGACCTTGCTCTCTTGGTCCTGGGCTTTGAAGAGCCAAGTTATGGTTAAGGGCACAACCAGGCTGAGGGCAAAATAGCCTGTGCCACACAGGATTTATATGCATGCCAGATTCATTTCTAAGCCTTCTAGGAAAATTGACATTTGAGAGGGAAATAGCAGCTAGCTGAATTATTAAGCCACCACATCCTTCTGGGCTTGATTTGTCTTAGGGATTCAGCTCATGGTGTCCCCGTGGCATTAACACATGAAGAGTCAAGGGCTTTGATGGCATTCTTGTGCCTTTCACCCTTGATATGGGTATTTGGCTTATTTTGCTTGTACCAGATTATTTGTGTCAATTTGGTATCATCCACCCTTTTCCCTATTCTCCTCTGCAAGCCAGAGAATTCTGGGGCTCCATTTCCTAGTATCGCTTTCCGACATGGCTCTGGGTTACAGAGTGCCAATTAAAGGTCTGGTTTCATGAATCAGCAGCAGTTTCCATATTGCTTCCTCAACCCTTCCATTTATTGTGAAACCTCTTAATTCCTTTCTCCTTGGAATACAGACGTGCTTCTCCTTTACCCAGAGAGCCCTCACTGACAGCACATTGCTGCAGTGCCCCCCTCTCCTCTCATGATGGTGATCAGTGATGGTTCGGGGCAACTCTCACTCCTCGCAGGTTTATTACGACGGTAGGCAAGGCAGCTTCTGGATAATTCATCCAGCTCTGTGGCCAGAGGTCCTTGCTGTACAATAAAGGTCATTCCTGATGGAGCAGGGCAAATAGTGTCAGTTCTTATTGCCTCTCCTCTCCCGACCTTCTTCTGTTTCCTGGAGTGCAGTATGAGACAGGCACTTCACTTAAGGTAAGCTGGTTGGCTAATGCATGGTCTGGCTGCAGTCTAAGGTTACTGCAGTGAATAATATTGAATGAAAGGGGCAGATGTCCACTTCTAGTCTTAGGTCTTACGGAGACTGTTTCTACAAGAAAAACAGATGTTTTCTTGTTCAGTATCATGGACACACATTTCCTTTGTTTTCAGCACATCTGAGCTAAATAAGCCCTTGGGGAAGTTGGCTGTCAGGGCCAAAGGAAACTAAGGACAACATGAAGGTAAGATGTCTCGGTGCATGTCAGTCAGCCCTATTGTATGATGAGGATCATTGTAGCAGACACTGCCTTTGCCCTGTCACCTTTCCTTCAGCACCTGCCATTCTCACAGACAGCAGGTTAAGACAAACAAGCACCTGGGACTATGGACAGTAGTCAGTAAAAGTGCACAGGAAGTTAAGTAGCATAAAGTGGTCATCATAATCCCCTTAACTGGTTATCTGGGTCCCTAGTTCTGCCCTGACCCTTCTTGGTCCAAATTCCCTCCGGCTGTTTTGGTGTCTGACCCACGATAGGACAGAGCAGTGTTTATGACAACTAAAACGAATCTGTAGAAAAAGAGTATCTAAAAATGGCCACAAAAGTGGCTTCCCACCAACAAGTGTCTCTGGGGAGTCTAAGGAGGGTAGCATCTTGGGGGTCTGTCACCCCTGCTTTTGGATACGCAAGGGTTTTCCACCTTGGGCCACATTTAGGCTTCCTCAAGAGCCTCGAGGTCTTCTATGGACCAGGGAAGAGCAGCGTAACCATGTGTGGTCAGTTAGTCCTTAATGCTTTCCTTCGTTCAGCTCTCATGACAACCCTCCCACGGACTTAAATCACTATGTGTTTCTCTGGGCATTTATGCTTTTCCCTAGTGCCACTTAAGCACATATGGCCGTTGAAAAACTTGGTGTGCTGGAAGATGTCTGGAAGATATCTGGAAGATCATCTTTTTCAACTTCTAGATTTTGAAGCTCCCAGAGCTCAGTGAGGTGAGGTGTTTTGTCCAAAGTCCCTGTAATTTAGAAGCAGAGGGGGGACCTTGATCCAGCTTCCCAACTCCCAGTCCATGTATTATTTTTTTCCTGGCTGGACCATGGCTGTCACAAAGCAAAAATTTTCATAAATGGCCAAAAAATGTGAATTGAGACCTACTACATTAGCTTTATGACGCACTACTGATTGAGACGTACAGTTTGAAAAACACTGCTCTAAAGCAACATTAAAAATAGCAATGGAGAAATGACTTAAGATATTTAATACAAAAGTCATACTGAGAATAATTAAAATATTGAAAATATTACATTCTAGAAAAGTGGTATGATGTTAGGATGGATGAATGAAAGGGAGGACAGGTACATAATCCTTAGGGTTATAGGGCTCCAGACCCAAAGAATTAAATATGGGAAAGGGAAGAAAAATGGGAGTACAAGATAAATGGCACTGATAGAAAATAGACTGAAATACTGATAATTCATTTGACAAATTCTGCTGAAAACAGTTGGGTACACTCCTGAGTCAGGAGACCTAAAAATGTCTAATTCCCAGATGGTATCGTCAGCACACTGTGAAACAATATGTTCTTTTTTAAATTAATTCCATTTCATTTATTTTTAATAACAAAGTAATACATAAATATATTTTTGTCAAAAATTAAAATTATACAGAAAAAAGGTCCTCTTTACACTCTTTTTCCTCTTCAGTCCCAGTAACTTGTAGAGAACTATTTTCAATTTGAATATACTTTCAGTCCTTTCCAGTGCAATAATGTCTGCATAAGGGATACGATTTTATAGCTTTGTTTTTGCTTTTGCCTCTGTGTTTTGCTCCTGTTTCCCCTTTCTTGTTGTGATGTGATTTCATGGGAAATGAACACTTGGCCATCTTTCCCAGTTCTTGGCACAGAGCTGCTAAAACTCTTAGAACCTCCGTAGGGGTCAGTGCTTTTTTGTACACTAATGAGGTGACTCTTGGAGGCTGGAAGTTGGTTGCCAGAGGAACAACCACGTGACTAGAGCACGGTTCCCAAGCATTGGTACAGTACCCCTGGGGGTACGTGCTGGGCTGTTCAGGAGAACTTGAAAAATAATCAGGAAGTGGGAAAAAACAAGCAAAGTAAAAAAATGCAAAAAGTTAGTTGTGGAACAATACATGCTAAGTTTGCATCACCATTAGTGGAGACACTTCAGAATTAGATCACATTAGTGAATGATGATGGGTGAGGGCGTGGCTGTGAAACCCTCCCCCAAACCGCTCTTCTATCAATCATTACACAGTTTCAGAGCAATGCATTTTCGATGTTGCTAGAAATTCCTCAAACATATAAATACATACCTAGTCAGTTTAGTTATTGACTGAGTAAAAGTAAGTGCATTGTCTTTAATTGTGATTCTTTTCAAGTCATTTTTTAATTTAATGTTTAAATACTTGAGCATCATGATCAATGTTTAACTGTTACGAATATTGTAAAATTAAATCTGTGGTTTGTACTTTTAGCGCAGTAATTTTTCTTTCCTAACTTATTACCTCATTTTCACTATTTTACATTAAGAAAGGCACTGAACAAAAGCGTCAGTATTTAAAAAATAGCTGTTTCAAAAACAGGGATACAATTTATAGAAATGGGTTTAAAATGGGTACACAAGTGGAAAAAGATTGGGAACCACTGGACTAATGGAATGGAATGTTCAGCCCCACACTCCAACTGTCCTACCCGACCTACCTCCCCTACCTCCCAGAGCATTGAAGGACTGGAGATTGACTTCATCATAAATGACCAATGATTTAATCAATCATGGCTACATAATGAAGCCTCCATAAAAATCCTGAAAGAAGGAGCTCAGAGAGCTTCTGGGGTGGTGAGCACATACGGTGCTGGAGCACCCTGAAAAGCCCACACCCCCTCCCATATAGCTTGACCTGTGCATCTCTTACAGCCGGCTGTTACTGAGTTGTATCCTTTATAATAAACTGGTAATGGTCAATAAAGTGTTTCCCTAAATTCTATGAGCTGTTACAACAGATTATTGAAATTAAAGAGGGGTTTGTGGGAACACCAGTCAGTCAGAAGTGCAGGAGGCCCAGACTTGCAACTGGCATCTGCAGTGGGGGTTAGTTTGTGGGACTGAGCCTTTAACCTGTTGCGTCTGCACTAACTCTGGGTCCTGAGTGTCAGAATTGCATTGAATTGTAGGACCCCCAGTTGGTGTCTGCAGAGAATCGAAGAATTGTTTGGTGTTGAAAACCCACGTATTTGGTATCAGAATGTTCTGTGTGTAGAAGGAGCTAGTTTTCTTAAATCTGCTTTCTTTTGAGTTATTCTAATGTCTTTTAAATATTTCATTTTAATTTATCAATGGTGATTTTGATTATGTCTCTTTGTATAGGTTTTTTTTTTTTTTACTGGTTTCTCTAACGATTACAAAATATATAACTTTTTGCTGTTTACTTAGAATCATTATTTTACTGTGTTAATTGGAATGTAGAAAACTTAACCACCTTATAGGATCCCTTACCTTCCCTACTTTTGCTATAATTGTCTTATATATTACTTGTACATACATTGAAAAATGCCATTGGACAATGTTATAATTTATGCTTTCCACTATAAAATAAATGTTGAAGAACTTAAGAACAGTCTATTATATTTATTAGTGTTTGTCCTTCTTGTTGCTCTTACTTCATTCCTGATGTTCCAAGTTTCTTTCTTGTATCCTTTCCCTTCTGTTTAAAGAACTTCCTTTAAGAGTTCTCTCATAGGGGAGATCTGCTGGCTGGGAAATCTTTTAGTTTTCCTTCATCTGAGAATGTTTGTATTTCACCTTTATTCTGAAGGATAGTTCCACTGAATAGAATTATGGGTTGACAATTATGTTCTTTTAGCACTTTAAAAAAGCTGTCACTTCCTCTAACTCCACAGCTTCTCATGAGAAATCTACAAATCTACAGTTATTTGAATTATTGTCCCCTGTAAGTAATACAATGCTTTTTTCTGGTTGCTTTAGGATTTTTTTTTTTTTTTTTTTTTTTTTTTTTTTTTTTTTTTTTTTTTTTTTTTTTTTTTTTTTTTTTTTTTTTTTTTTGGTCTTTAGTTTAAAGCAGTTGTATTAGGATGTGCCTGGGTATAGATTTCCTGTTTGTTTGTTGTTTTCTGGTTTTCCTATTTGAGGGTTCTTTCACTTTCTTGAATCTGTACATCTATGTCTATGGTCAACTATGGAAAACTTTAGCCATTTTTTCTTTTCTTTTTTTTTAACCATCACTACTATCTAATTTTCTTTTATTATTTTATTATTTTTAGACTTTGTATTTTTCAATTATATTTGACAATATTATATTCGTTTCAGGTGTATGCACAGTGGTGAGTAATTTATACAACTTACTAAATCCTCATTCCAATACATCTGGTTCGCCTCTGACACCATACATAGTTACTACTATATTACTGAATGTATGCCCTATGCTGCACTTTACATCCCTGTTACTATTCTAAGTTTGTACTTCTTGATTTGTTCCCCTTTTTTATATACCCTTCCAGCTCTCCTCCCATTACCCCAACAAATCTAACACCCATCTGACACTATGCACAGTTACTGCAACTTATTGACTATATTCCCATGTTATACTCTACATCCCCATGATTATTGCCTTGTAACAACCAAACTAAACTTCTCCACCCTTCCCCTTATTTAATCCACTCTCCCATACCTCCTCCCATCTTAAAGAAGTCTCTCTAACGCTCTTTGTAGTACTGGTTTTTTGGTGGTTTGTTAGCCTTTCCTTGTCTGAGAAGCTCTTTATCTGTCCTTCAATTTTTTTTTTTTTTTTTTTTTTTTGCTTTTTGGTATGTGGGTATTTCCCTGCTGGGAATCAAACCCAGGCCGCAGTGCTGACAGCGCCATTGCTGAAGCCTTAAGCCACTACACCACCAGGAACTCCCTGTCCTTCAATTTTGAATGCTAGCCTTGCTGGATACATTATTCTTGGTTGTAGATCCTTGGTTTTCATCACATTGAGTATTTTCTGCCAATCCCTCGGGCCTGTAGTTTCTGGTGAGAAATCAGCTGAGAGTTGAATGGGTGTCCCTTAGAAGTTACGACTTGCATTTCTCTTGCTGCTTTTAAAATTTTCTCTTTTTCTTTAACTTTTGCCACTTTAATCATAATGTGTCTTGGTATGTTCCTGTTTGGGTTCTTCTTGTTTGGGACTCTCTGTGCTTCCTGGGCTTGTAGTATATTTTTATTTCCTTCACCAGATTAGGAAAATTTTCAGTCATTATTTTTTCAAATAAGTTCTTGATCCCTTCCTTATCCTCCTCACCTTCTGGTAGTCCTATGATGTGAACGTTGTTATGCTTAATGTTGTCCCAAAGGAATCGCAAACCATTCTCATTTTTTTGGAATTCTTTTTCTATTTGTTGTTCTGATAGAGTGTTTTCTGCTGGCTTTTCTTGCAAATCACTGCTTTGAGCTTCTGTTTCATCTAGTCTGGTGACTTCTTTTATTCCATTCTTCATTTTAGTTAATGTAATCTTTATCTCTGCCTGGTCCTTTATAATGGTTTGTGTGTCTTCCTTTATGCTTGCTATCTCTCTGTTGAAATGATCATTAAGTTCCCTGAGCATTTTTATCATTGTTGTTTTGAGCTCTGTTTCTAATGAGTTATTTGCGTCCATCTCTTTTACTTTGATTTTCTGCTGTTTAAACGTATTTTGAGCTCCTTTCCTCTGGTTTCTCATTCTGGCAGCCTCTCTGTTTGTACATATCCTGCTCCTTAACCTGACACTCACTGCTGCAGTTTCTTTGGTGTTCACTGCTGATAATGGGTGGGCAGAGGTCTGGTGGGTAGAGGTGACCAGGATTCGTGCCTTTGTTTTCTTCCTGGGGCTGCGGGCCAAGCAGGTAGTAAGGGTGTAATTACACCTTTCTGTTCTCAGTTTACCCCGAGAACCCTGCCCTCTGCCTTGGGGTCAGTCCTATATGCTGGTCTCTCAGGCTATGCTGGTTGTGTGCCGAGAAACTCAAGCTCAGCCCTGTCCTTCTTTCTCCTTCCCAGCTGGAGGGAGGTTGTATTGTGGTTCCTCACCACCCCTGTCTATCCCCTTCCTCTTGGAATTGGAGTGAGGTTGGGTCACTATGTCTTGCAGACTCAGTTTGCACCTCCTGGGGGCCAAAGTGAGGCCTGGTTGCGGTGCCTCATGGCCCCCGCCTCTGGGCCTCTTTTTCTCTGTTCCTCAGATGAAGTGAGATCCAGAATGCTCACCCGCTGCCTTCTTCCTCCTCCCTCCCACTGTGGTAAATTTCCAAGTGGGACCCAGGCATGGCTCACATCTCTGCACTTCTCCTTTTTTCTCTTCGGATTGCCCCACTGCCCACTTGTAGATACTTTGATGCTATGAGCAGTTTTCTTAGTTGTGTTTGAGCATTTCATAGATGAGTTATAGATGTTTTATTTGTTGTAATCTCCAGGGGAATTTTTCAGAAGTTTCTCTCATACCAGCATTTTGTTGCTCACTCTAGCCATTATTTCTTTAAACATTTTTTTTTCAACACTGCATGCTTTCTCATCTCCTAGGACTATCTTCAAGTACCCTGATTCTTTCCTCTGTCATCACAATTCTGCTATTGAATCTATCCAGTGAGTGTTTTATAATGAGAGAAATAGAAATATGTTAGCCACATACAAGTTCTGACAATTAAGTTTCCAAGTTCATCTTAGAAAAAGTGCTACATACCTCATTGCTGAATATCACTACAATCACCTTCAAAGTACTTTCCTTAGGAAGCTGTGCACTGACACCAGCATCTAGACCACCCTTCCAAGCAATATTGGCACTTTTTTTCCTGGAATGACCATCAGAGCTATCATCGTATGACCCTTGATGTTTTGAATGCCATCAAAATGTCTCCCTTTCAGTATTTCCTCTATCTTTGGGTAAAGAAAAAAATGTCATTGGGGATCAGATCAGGTGAGTAGGGAGGCTGCTCTAGTACAGTTATTTGTTTACTGACTAAAAACTCCTTCACAGACAGTGCCATGTGAGCTGGTGCATTTTTGTGATGCAAGAGCCATGAATTGGTGGTGAAAAGTTCAGGTCATTTTCATCTAACTTTTTCATGCAGTCTTTTCAAGACTTCCAAATAGGAAACTTGGTTGACTATTTGTTCAGTTGATATGAATTCATAATGAACAATCCCTCTGATATCAAAAAAGGTAAGCAACATAGTTTCAATTCTTGATCTGGACTGACAGAATTTTTTGGTTGTGGAGAATTGGCTGACTTCCATTGTGCACTTTTACACTTTGTTTCAGGGTTGTACTGATACATCGATGCTTCATCACCAGTGATAACATGGTCCAAAACATCGTCTTGCCTCTCCAAAAGGTCTTTGCAAACTTCAACTCTTCTTTTCTTTTGTTCATCGATGAGCTCCTTTGGGACCATTTTTGCACACACCTTTCTCATGCCACGATTTTCAGTTAGGATTTTCCTAACTGTTTCTCTATTGATGTTTACTTCATCTGCTTTGCTTCTCATAGTCAGCTGATGATTTTGACATATAATTTGACACCTTATTGCAATGTTTTAGTCACTTCTGTTTGTTACTGGCCACCTTGACTTCTCTTCATCTGTGACGCTTTCTCTCCCCTCAGAGAAACATTTAATGCATTTGTACACTGCCATTTTCTTCATGTCATTATCCCCATAAACTTGGACTAACATGTCCCTGATTTCACTTCCACTTTTGCGAAGTTTAACAAAAAATTTAGTGTTTGCTTATTGCTCTAATTCAAGCTCCAACATTCTTACAATGGCATACAAAAACACAACAATAATGAACACCACTCAGCAAGACACTGCCACACATTGACACAAACATAGCTGTGAAACACAGATAAACCAATGTTTTGACACCTTACTGAGTTGTTTGTACAGTACTGCCAATGTAAATGCATGGTGGCAAGTTCGTGAACTTAATTGTCATACTACAAATGCAATTTTAAATTTTCTAGTAGTCACATTAAAAAAATTAAAAAGAAACAGAAAAAATTAATTTAAATAATGCATTTTATTTAACTCAATTTATCCCAAATATTATTTTGACATGTTAAATTATTAAAATTATTAGTGAGATATTTTAAATTCATTTTTACATCTTAATTTTTTAAAATCCAGTATGTATTTTATATTTACAGCACATCTCAATTCGGATACAAAATTTCATCAGAAATACTTGGTATGTGTTTACAGTTAATGATATTTCTGGTTAAAAAGCAAATTAATATACCCAAGCTGTTTCAAACACACCTAAAATTTTTCTAGTAACTGATCTAAGCATCTGTTTTAAGTTAAAATTAAAAACTTAGCTTCTCAGTCACAGTGGCCACATTTCAAGTTCTCAGTAGTTGCATATGGTTAGTATCTAATGCATTGAACAGTGTAGTTTTAGACAGAGACTTAATTTCTACCTATTTGGAAGGAACTTTGAAACTTCTTTATGAGAGTAAGTGTTCTTTGCTTTGGGAGGAAAATATTTACCAATAGAAGAATGTAATGCAATAATAATTTGAAATATTGTATTAGTTTTTTAGGGCTACCATAACAAAATACCATAGATTGGGTGACTTAAACAATAGAATTTTATTTCCTCACAGTTCTGGAAGCCAGAAGTCCAATATCAAGGTATCAACAGGTTTGGTTTCTTTCTCGGGTCTCTTTCCTTGACTTAGAGATGGCCAGCTTCTCCATTTGTCTTTACATGGTCTTTTTTACAGGTGTGTCTGTGTCTTAATATCTTCTTCTTATAAGGAAACAAGTCATACTGGATTAGGACTCACCTTAATGATCTCATTTAAAATCTTAATTACCCCTTTAAAGGCTCTATCTCCTAATATAGTCACATTCTGAGGAACTGGGGACTAGGACTTCACATATGAATTTGAAGGGACACAATTCAGCCCATAAAACATAGGATATTCTCTCTTTAATTACCTCCATTCTGACCATGAGAAAAGATGTTGCCAATTTACTCAGTGTATTAATTACCTTTGCTGTGTAACAAATTATTTCAAAACTTAGTGGCTTAAAAGAATAAGCATTTATACAGTGGTTCTCAACCTGTGTATCGCGACCTCTTCGGGGGTCGAATGACCCTTTCACAGGGTCGCCTAAGACCATCAGAAAACACATATTTCCGATGGTCTTAGGAACCGAGATACCACTCCTCTATCAATCTCAGGCAGGTCCGCCCACAGCAGATACACCCACATAGGAGTGCCCAGTGTGATGACATCATCACGCCAACCCCATCACATACACCCCGTACAAATACAGATGTATGTGACGGGGTTGGCTCTATAATGTACCCATGCGGACCAGTCACACATGTATGGAGAGCAGGTACTGTGTAGAAAGCAGCTACTCTGTTAAAAGTAGCTATACTATGCTTTAAGACAAAATTACATTTATTTGTAATTAGAAATAAATATTTCACAATATATAATTACATATTGTTTTTGTGATTAATCACTATGCTTTAATTATGTTCAATTTGTAACAATGAATATACATCCTGCATATCAGATATTTATAGTACGACTCATAACAGTAGCAAAATTACAGTTATGAAGTAGCAACAAAAATAATTTTATAGTTGGGGGTTACCACAACATGAGGAACTGTATTAAAGGGGCATGGCATCAGGAAGGTTGAGAACCACTGATTTATTAGCTCATAGTTTCTGTGGGCCAATTCATTTGGCTGGGTCTGGCTCACAGTGTCTTGAGTTGTTGCAATCAAGATGTCAGCCAAGTCTGAAAAGCGTTGAAGTATCTGCTTCCAAAATGGCTCGCTCACATGGCTAATGACAGGAAGCCTCATTTCTTCATTGCTGTGGACTGCTTGAAGGACCTCACAATATGGCAGCTGGCTTGTCCCAGAGTGAATGACCTAATGGAGAGTAAGCAGGAAGTTGCAGTACCTTTTATGACCTACTCTCCCAAGTTGCATGCTATCAGTTCCACTTTATTCTCTTCATTAGGAGCAAGTCACTAAGCTGAACCCACACTCAAAGGGATTGGAATTTGGCTCCACCACTAGAAGAGAGGTGTGTTGATGAAATTGTGAATGTATTTTAAAAGAACCACACTTCATGAGGAAGTAAAAGGTGGGGAAATTTCAGTGAATAAAGCACCACATTTTTAACTTCTATGTTCAAGTAGTACTGTCCAGGTCTTAGGCCAAACAAGATCAGAAGAAGATGCAAGTCAATAGAACAGAGTTATCAGGCTGTGGAATCACACAGACAAAATGGCACAGACACATACATGTATTATTCTCTTTTAAAATTGTCTAAACTATTAGTGTGCCTTTATTTTTCCACTGCCATTTTAGAAGTCTAATCAAGTTCCCTAAAAATCCTTCTAGGGTTTCAATTGGGACTGCTTTGAATTTATAGACTAATATTGAAGAAAATTGACATCTTTACAATGTTAAGTCTCTCATATAGAAACATAAACATCTATTTACATTCACCTTTTGTTTTATATCTTTCAGTAAAGTTTTTTATTGAAAGATTTTTGCATATTTTTTAGGTTTATTTCTAAATATCTTATATGTATTTATTGATATTGTCCACTTGATGTCAGTTTCCAAAAAATGTGTTAAGATCTCCTCTTATGTTTATGGATTTGTCTTTTATTTCCTTGTAATTCTGTCAATTTTTTATTGGTATATGTACGAGTACAACAGGATGTTAAAATTGAAATTTTGATCAGGGCACTGTCAAAGTTTCATAAATAGCTGTAGTAAAAACCAATGAATTATTGAAATAGTAATTAGTAAAATTTATTGTTCACACACCAAAAAGACACTGCAAACTGGAAGCATTCAAACCAAAACACAAATGTGGCTCAGGGGTATATTGCTATAAAGCAGTTTACACAATGAGAAGGTAGTGATTTTTCATTTGTCATAGTGATTGACTATTATATTAGAATTTTCTCAACTGATAGTGTTGCGAGAAGACGACTGAACACCGAACACCAGGGACCTTGAAGAAAACCTTTTATTATGCATGCGGACCCAGAGGAGCCAGTCTCCAAATTCTGGGCCTTGAACAAGGGCATAGCAAAGCTTTTATGGGTTGGGCTGCAGTGGCTGGCGGGCTTTACAGAAGCGGAACAAGCGAAGCTGCTGATAGCAATAAGGGTCGCGACTACCAGGTTTTACAACATGGAAGAAACCTTCTCTATTCTGTTACATTTTCCTTCTTTCTGTTACATTTTCCCCCTTTGATGCTATTAGATGTTAGAGGCAGCTATAGCATCATAATAGAGGTCATTGTACTTAGCCTTGTTCGTCTGTCCAAGGGAAGGGTTAAGCTCCAGCATACTTGGCACTCCAGGGGCCCAAACTGCTTACAATTTGCCCCTTGGTTATGCCAGGTGCCCTTTAGTTTGGCTGTCCAATATGTCCAGCACTGCCAGGTGCAGTGAGTTTTGGTCCCTGTTATACAGTTGTTGGCCATTGAGTTGCTATAGCTGAAGGCAGAAGCCTTAATATAGTAGCTAGATATTCCTGCTCCAACCCAGACATGTTTCCCAGGGGTGCTGCTGTTGCATTGGGGAACAGAGATCATGGTGGCAGTTGCCCGACAAAACATATTAAGTAACCAAAAACTGACACTAAGCCAAGATAGAGCTCTCCAAGGGCCAGTCTTTGCCATAGTCCCCATCCTTTGGAGTTGCTAGCATCAGGAGCACTGCCAGGTGATGGCAAGAATCCCTGTGCCTAACAGGAACCATCCCGTATAATTGCCCATTGTTCATCTGCTTTGTCCGGGAGAGCTTGTCTTCTTAGCTTCACAGGGGGGATGCTTGGTGCCAGTCTGTCGACACGCTCCGGGTTCTCCCCAGGGTTGGTGGCCTTCTTTACCCAGGAATGGTGGATCCACAGAGTGGTACCTGCAATCTTGAGAGCAGTGTGGGTAGTTAGAATGACTAGATGGGCCCCATCCAGGAGGGCCGTAAAGATTCCTTTTATTCTCTTCCAAGTCTTCAGGGGATACAACTCTGGGCATGGGGTCTCTTGACTGACAAGTCTGATTGACAAGGGACCTATTACATAATGCCTTCTGGATGTGCATGTCCTTTCCCAGAGTTCAGTCTGTTATAATGACATTAATGAATTTCCAGGCATATGTATGACATTACACTGATGGTATAATGAGGCCCAGGTGAGATGAAGGTCATTGTAATTCTCACCTCACAGGTGTTAGAAACTGGCTCAAGCTGGTGGGCTTCTTGGGTCTCCAACTTCCTTGTATTTGCCTGGAACTTCCTCCTGTGGCTGCCTATCCTGGGACAGGGATTACTAGTGAAAGGGTGGTATCAAGGTGGTGACTATTTCAACCAGGTGAGTTTCATGGGAGGGGTCCTGAGATCCTCCCTATTCTGTCTGCCTTCCTCACATCCTCTTGAGAGATGTGATCCCCACAAATCTCAATGGGAAGCTGAGGGACTGGAGGTCTCATCTTCTGTATCTGCTTCCTGCTGAGGATGGTCGTTGTCCCTACCTACTGGGGATCCTATCTGATCTATAGGGGTCTCAAGATCTGCCATGTTGACTCCTTGGTAGAGATGGGCTGGAAGCCTTGCCCAGGCAACATCTGCATTCCAAAGGCCCCTAGATAAGGAGAACCAGACCCAGTTAGTAAGTTCAAAAGCTTTGGCCTGAAATATAGGCTTCAAAGCCATCACTGCAGGGTGACTACAGATTTGTTTAGCCCTTTAGAGTCTGCATCCTGCTGATTTTGGTCTCCACTGGCCACCCAGATGCGACTGCCTATCCATGAATGGCTTGGGGATGATACAATTAACAAACACAGATTCACAGTCACAAGGATGATTAGCTAAAATCTAGCATACTCAACTAAGTAAAGTTTTATTATTACGTATCACAAATTTTAAGATGGCTAACCAGGGTTGGAGAAAGACTTTTAGAAATATAATTAGCAAACACAAGTTACAAGTTTTTCTCTGAATGATTAGCTCAAACTGGGGCAAAAGACATCTGGGAGATACAGGATGAAAGCCTATTGCTTTAAGTTTTAGGGTGATTGTCTAAAGCAGGAGGCAGGATGAAGACATTCCATGATTCAAGTTAGGAGTAATCTGTTGTTTAAACTAGAGTTAAAGGAAAGCTGATTGAGAGGCTTTGGTAGTTTTATTTTCTTTAGTTAGGGCATTATCATTTTAATTAACCCTAATGGACTGTCCAGGGAATCTCATTTTAATTTTAGCTTCTCTAGAGAACTTTTTACTTGTAGCATTTCCCATCTTGGCTTCCTGGCTGTGTGTCCTAGTCCAGAGGCTCAACGCCCCCTCCCACTTACTGGAGGTTTCTTGCACTCAGGACTATCCTAGTTAGAGGTTCAACCCCCCTTACTGGAGGTTTCTCATGCTCTTAACTAGAACTGGGTGCCTCAGACATGTCTCAGGCATACCCACTCACACAGCCTCTAAGATGCCCGACCACCAAGGAGATACTTAGTCGCCCCCTGGTGAGCTTTCTCTACCTTGGCCCATATAAGGGAAAAGAAGGAAGGTTTATCCCTTTTTATATTGCTATTGGGAAGCTTATATAGAGATCAAGGCACTTAAAGGCAATTGTGCCCTGGTGATGTTTCTGGTCTACTCTCCCATCCCCGCAGTATTATCCACCAGGAGGGCTAGAGTGGGCACCAGGCACCTTGGGATATCCGAGTAGGTGAACAGAATAAAGAGCATGAGAAGGGGGCTCCCTCTGGAGACCAGTCTATGCCAAATGATGGCCACTCAGAGGAGCAAAAGGTCACCAGGTGATTGACCTTCATGGAGGGATCTTGACCTCGGAACTTTTTTTTTTTTTTTTGCCTTTTTTTTGTATGTGGGTAGCTCTCTAGATGGGAATCGAACCCAGGCCACAGTGCTGATAGCACCGGAGCCTTAAGCCACTACACCACCAGAGAACTCCCCGGAACTTTTTAAAGTTCTTAACCATACAGTCAAGGACAGTAGAGGATCCTGAACGCATGTTGTCATTCGGGTTGTCCCTTAGTCCACCCGTTCGGTGCAGACACAGACAAGGGAGGGATCTTCTTTCAGATGCCTGCCTGGCCACTCCCTTCATGGGGATTTAGGTGCCTCTTTGGCAGGTCGGTATAAACCCCGACTCAGATCAGGTGAAACCTGATGCTGCCCTAAGCTGTATAAGGTCACCGCAAAACTGCAGGTTGGGGCCTACTCGGACTCCATAGCTATTGCCGTGGAGTCACATGATGGGTCAGTGGACGCAAGCCTCCACTGTCCACAGTCACTCACACATTCATCCAGACATTCAGAGTTTAATGGAACATTCCCGCCCGTCGGTCTGTCCCTACCTGGAGGCTTAAAAAGCCTTGAGAGGTGATCAGTCTCTCCTTCCACCCAGAGGGGTGGGCCTGAACGTGGGCACCTGGTCCCTGGGGCACTCACCAGACCTGAAGTGTTGACGTCTTCCTGAACTGGTTTGTTTGCGGTCCCCGGCAGCCTGGGTTGATGGGGTCCCAGCAGGGTATTATTCCGTTGGCCCTTTGACCGATAAAGACCTGAAATAGCCGGGGCATGCACTTCCTTCCATCACAGGGCCCACGGAGCTCTTCTGGTTCCTCACACCAGAGGCAACTCCCTGCTCATGTGAGTTGTCATTTCCCAGTCAGGGAACCAGAATGTTGCGGGAAGACGACTGAACACTGAACACTGGGGGCCTTGAAGAAAACCTTTTATTACGCATGCAGACCCAGAGGAGCCAGTCTCCAAATTCTGGGCCTTGAACAAGGGCATAGCAATGCTTTAATAGGTTGGGCTGCAGTGGCTGGCGGGCTTTACAGAAGCGGAACAAGTGGGGCTGCTGATAGCGATAAGGGTCATGATTACCGGGTTTCACAACGCGGAGGAAACCTCTATTCTGGGACAGGGCCATCTGCTCGTCCTTTCTGTTACAATAAGAAACTGGTCAGTGGTTACCTCATAACTTCAGGAATTAGTTCAAGTTTTGCTTTTGATTTTCAGAGGCATAAGCAAGAAATGACCACGGTCAAGTTAGTTTCTCCAAATAAGCTAAATTATGCTTTATTTGTAGGACTAAACTGGATCTGTCTGCTTAGGGAATTTTCAAAGATGGCCTTCATTTATATTTAATTTTAACAATACCCAAATGCTATAGATGAGAAATTCCAAATCCACATCATCATATGCAAATATTCAAAGAAAATGTTGAAAAACCTATTCTATGACTTTTAAAACTCTCTCTCAGTTTAAGGACATAAAAGAGGAATCAAAGTATAGATAAGGACCTATTCCATTTCTGAAGAAATTGGTGAAGAGATTTCTTTGGACAGAGATGCTAATGCCCACCTCACTCTGAACGTTGGGAAGAAGGAGGAGGTGACTCATCTCCTTTCTTCTTTAATTTAAACAAGTACTATTTTCCCTGAAGACCCTAGCTTTCCAAACCTCCCATCCAAGCCCCTCCTCAAAGGGCTTTGTTTTTTCCAAGTAATGTATGCAGTAGACATCACCGAATGACAGCTCAGCAACGGAAGCCTCATTGTGGCATCAGGAATGGAGTGAAGGTAAACATTTTTTTTTAAATTTATTTTTATTGTTAGATTTATTGGGGTGACATCTGTTAGCAAGGATTACATAGGTTTCAGGCATGCAGTTCTACAGTGCATTGTCAGCTTGTTGTATAATCAGTTCACCACCTAATGTGACTTCTCTTTCCATCACCTTATATTTAGCTTCCCCTCCTCCTCTCCCACCCCCTCCCCTTTCTCCCCTCCCTGACCCACTCATCCCCAAATAAACATTAAACTATTGATTGTGTCCATGGGTTGGTTGTTTGTTCTTTTCTTTTTTCTTTGTTGCTTTCAGTTTTATATTCCGCATATGAGTGAAGTCATACAGGTTTTGGTTTTTTCTGTCTGGCTTATTTCGCTAAGCATGATGATCTCCAGGTCCATCCATTTTATTGCAAATGGCAATATTTCATCTTTTCTTATAGCTGAGTAACATTCCATTGTGTGTATGTACCACAGCTTCTTTATCCAGTCATCTGTCGCAGGGCACTTTGGTTGGTTCCATGTTTTGGCCACTGTGAACAGTGCTGTGATGAACATTGGGGTACATAAGTCTTTGCGGACAAAGGTTTTCAAGTTTTTTGGGTAGATCCCCAGAAGGGGGATTGCTGGGTCATATGGTAGCTCCATTCCCAGTTTTCTGAGGACCCTCCACACTGCTTCCACAGTGGTTGTACCAGTTTGCACTCCCACCAGCAGTGTACCAGAGTTCCTTTTTCTCCACATCCTCTCCAGCACTTGTTATTCCTTGTCTTGTTGATAACAGCCATTCTCACAGGTGTGAGGTGGTATCTCACTGTGGTTTTGATTTGCATTTCCCTGATAGCTAATGAGGATGAGCATTTTTTCATATGTCTG
>PVJL010013974.1:8444-30068 GCA_004026885.1 Lyroderma lyra | reverse complement strand
ATTGGTCGATAGTATCATTTTTGTGGTATTGTCTATGCCAGACTTTGATGTTAGGGTAATGTTGGCCTCATAGAATGATTTAGGAAGTATTGCTTCCTCTTCATTGTTTTGAAAGAGTCTGAGAAGGACAGGCATTAATTCTTCTTTGAATGCTTGGTAAAACTCACTGGTGAAACGATCTGGTCCATGGCTTTTGCCTGTAGGGAGATTATGGATAGTCATTTTAAACTCTTCCCTATGAATTGGTCTATTTAGATTATCGAGATCTTCCTGGTTCAATCTAGGTAAGCTATCAGGTTCTAGAAACTTGTCCATTTCTTCTAGGTTGATAAAATTAGTGGCATAAAGTTCTTCATAAGATTTTCATATAATCCTATCTATTTCTGTGGTATCAGTGGTAATTTCTCCCCTTTCATTTCTAATTTTAGATAATTGTTTCCTTTCTTTTCAACCTTTGATTAGTCTCGCCAAGGTTTTGTCAGTTTTGTTGACTTTCTCAAAGAACCAGCTCTTTGTAATGTTCATTTTCTCTATTTTCCTCCTGTTCTCTAATTGGTATAGCTCTGCTTTAATTTTTATTTTTTCTTTTCTTCTGCTGACTTTGGGTTTTGTGTGCTCTTCTATTACTAGTTCTTTAAGATGGTATGTTAAGTTGTTTCCTTGTGATTTTATTTGTTTCTTAAGACAGGCCTGTATTGATATTAATTTCCCGCTTGTCACTGCTTTCGCTGTGTCCCAATAATTCTGGTATGTTTTGTTTTCAATGTCAGTTATTTGTATATATTTTTTACTCTCATCTCTTAATGTTCTTTTACCCAGTCCTTTTTAAATGAGCGTTCTTCCTCTCCATTTATGTGTTTTTTTCTGCTTTCCTTTTACAGTTGATCTCCAATTTCAAAGCATGGTGTGCTGAGGATACAGATGGTATAATTTCAATCTTCTTGAATTTTGTGAGGCTACTTTTGTGTCTCAGCAAGTGGGATATCTTTGAGAATGTTCCATGTCCCCTAGAAAAGAACAAATAGTCTCCTTTTGCTGGATGAAGTATCCTGCAAATATCAATTATGGCCAATAGCTGTAAGGTGTCATTCAGTGCTGATGTTTCCTTATTTATTTTCTGTTTGGATGATCTGTCCATGGCTGTTTAAGTCTCCCACAATGATTGTGTATTCATCAGTTTCCCCTTTCAAAACTGTTAGTAGTTTCTTTGTCTATTTTGGTGCATCCTGGTTAGGAGCATATATATTAATTAGTGTCAAGTAGTATTGTTGTTTTATTGTGACTTTTAGCATTATGTAATGTCCATCATTGTCTTTTACTATCCCTTTTAACCTGAAGTTTATTTCATTTGGTATAAGCATGGCAACTCCTGCTTTTCTCTGGTTACCATTTGGTTGAAATATTGTTTTCCATCCTTTCACTCTGAGTCTGTGTTTGTCTTTATGGCTGAGCTGTGTTTCCTGGAGACCTAACAGAGATTGATTCTGATTTTTAATGTAGTCTGCTACTGTGTGTCTTTTTATTGGTGAGTTCAGCCCATTAACATTTAGCGTGACGATCGATATAGGAGGATTTCCTGTGACCATTACTTATTTCTTTGTTTGATTTGTTTCATTTTTTTTTCTTTCACGTTGCCCCAACTTTGTTCCATTTTTCCTGATGTTTGGTTTCAGGTCGAAGAGAGTCCTTCAGTATTTCTTGGAGTGCTGGCCTTGTTCGGGCAAATTCCCTCAGCTTCTATGTGTCTGAGAAGGTCTTTATTCCACCTTCATATCTGAAAATTAATTTTGATGGATAAATTATCCTTGGCTATAAGTTACTCTCTTTTCACATTTTGTATATTGGTTTCCACCCTCTCTGGCTTGCTGCATTTCTGCTGAGAAATATGATGCCATCCTGATGGGTTTTCCTCTAAAGTTATAGTTCTGGTTTCCCTGGCTGCTTTGAGAATTGACTCTTTCTCTTTAATTTTGGATATATTTAGTACCATGTGACTTGGAGAAGATCTGTTAAGGTCCCAGTATCTAGGGGACCTGTTTTCTTCTTGAACTTGCGTTTCCAGATATTTCCATAGTTTTGGAAAGTTCTCATCTACTATTAGTTTGAGCGTGCTCTCTGTAGAATGCTCTACCCATTCTTTGATTTCTATTATCCTGATGTTGATTTGTCTAATGGAGTCAGATAGTTCTTGTAGAATTCTTTCAATCCTTTTGTTTCTATATTCCCTCACTTCCTCTTTCTTAGCTATTTTCATGTTCTGATCTTCAATATCACTACTTATTTCTACCATGTGGTTGGCCCTGTTTCCTATGGCAGTATTTAGTTTCTCACTTTTTTTATTGTATTTTTTATCTCTCACATTTCTATGTCAATCTTCCTTAGGGTTTCAATTTATTTGTTCAATTGTTCCTTTTGAGCTTGGAGTTATGTTTATGTCATTCATTTCCTTTTTTATGTTGTTTATCTCAGCCATAGTGCTCTGCCAGTACGTTTTCATTTGTCTCAGAGCCTCTAGAATTGCTACTTGAACTTCTCTGTCACTTATTCCAGAACCTACTAGATCTAAGATGCAGTCTTGATAAATTTTTTGATATTTTTGTGCAGTTTCAGTTTTAAGGAAATTCATCCTACATGCTGGGTTCTTCCTCATTGACATGAGTGCGTTATATTCAGTAGTAGTGCACCAAAGCCCAGATTGGTACTTTTGTGGAGTCTTGGTGTAGGGCAGACACAAGGTGTCACTGTGGTTGGCAAGTCTATTTCTTATTTCTGGACTCTGGCTACAGTTTGAGTCAGTGTGCATCTGTCATGGTCCCTTCACTACCTGTATTTAGATGGTTGAGCAGGATTTAGGAAAGGAAAGATGTCAAGAAAAGGCACACTGGGACTACTCCTCCTTCTGCCCTATGCTGGGGAAGCTGGGTGATGCGAGCCGAGGCTGATCCTGCTGGCTGGGGCGAATGCTATCAAAACCGCCTTTCTTTCCAGGCCTGCTCCAGCGACCAAGTATTGGGGCAGAGTCTGTGGACTCGAACTTCTTTTAGGAGCCAGGGGCATTCGAGCATGCATACCCACAAGTCCGAAGCTGTAGTTTTGAACCCGCGTTAGAAAGGAGCCAGTTTGTCTTTGTAGAGGGCGGTATGGGAAATGCAGACCCATACAGGAGCCACACGAGCAGCGCCAGCAGCAGGACAACTTTCACAGTGGGCAGGAATGGAAGCCGCAACCTTTTGCAGGAGTCGTGCACTGTCCGCTTGGCAGCGGTTAGCCTCTGCAGAGGGCCGCAATCAAGAACTGCAGGCTGCGACCAGGATCCCCAGGACTGCACAGGAGCTGTGCATGCCTGCGTTGTGTTTCCCAAGAGAGTCTTGAGAAACAAAGTCGTCCTTGCTGTTCAGAGTCCTTGCTCTGCCCTGCTAACACTCAAGTTACAGAGGCTGGCCCCCAAGCTCTACCCACAACTCGCCGCTCCAAATTCCAGCTCCCCAGCCCAGCTCCCTAACGACTCCCACTGTTCTGCCACTTTGTTAGGGATTTTCCTCTTGTCACTCCTTGTCCTCTCCACATCCCATGCACTGCACTGCTCCTGGATGGTCACCCACGATCGAGTCCTGTTGCGATCTGTCTTTGATCCCTCTGCTCTATCCGACTCGCCCCCTTCTCTCCAAACTTTAGGTGTTTACTTGCAATACATGGATTTCTCAGCTGCTGCTTTTGTCACTCAGAGTCCTCTTTCTTGGATCCTGGGCCCTTTCAATTGTGTTTTCTGGGAGAGGCTTTAGGGAACTCCTCTCCAGTCACCATCTTGCCCTCTAACTTCCAAGCATTGAAAAGATTTTTATGAACATCATCAAAATTAAAAGGATATATTTTATGTGTGGAACCAGCAACAGTTAGTCATGTAATGTGTTCTCTTCTGGTTATTGGATGCCCCTGACTATTGACAGAATGTGAAAAGTTCATGAGGGATCTGAAAATGCATGTTGGAAAATTTTATTCAAAGAGAGAAGTATGGGCATGGCAGATTAATGTAGCAGGGTCCAAGGCACACAGTTGCCCTGAACTTTGGGTTAGCTCTTCTTATACAGAAAACCTACAGGCAGATTCTACAATATCAAGATGTGATCACCTGTAAAAAATCACAGGTAGAATCGGGCCTCAGTAAACTTTTCCTTGCAGCTAGCCACGCTCAGATAAGCTTGTTTTCAAAGATCATGCTCACTGTAGACAGAGCTGTAGCCATATGAGTTCTTTTATTTGTAGCTAACTAAGCTCAGCTAAACCTGGTTCCTGCTAGCCCCCTCAAGTTTATTTGTATTAACACTTTTGCTGTTTAATCACTATCATCTGCACAAATTCCCAGTTCCTTCTTGAGAACATGTGGGACACATAAAAACAATCACTATGCTGGATTTCATTAAACATCTAACTTTATTTCAACCCTCAAATGAAATTAAAACCTGGCACTCCTACTGTGAAGAATCAAATTTCTATAAAAGAAGTGTGTCAACTTTTAGAATTTTCCTAAGAAAAAGCAAAAGAAAAATCAGGATTTACCAAGCAAAGGACTAACAGAAATTTGAGTAGAATAGAAATGTTGAGTTAAACAGGTGTTTTGAATGATCACTTTCACTAAAGGACAATTGTTTACATAAGTGGTATCTAACACTTTGACTTCCCTAGGGCACATTGGAAACAGAATTGTCTTGGTTAAAACATAAAATCCACTATTACTAACAATAGCTCATAAGCTATAACAAAAAAATGCCACAAAATATTCCATTTTAAGTATTGGTATTGGGCTACATTCAAAGCCATCCCAGGCCACGGGTTGGTCAGGCCTTCCTTATATGAAGCTCGTTGGATATTTTACTTCTAAAACATTGAAAGAAAATTTTTAAAATTCATTTTTATTGTTAGACTTATTGGGGTGACATCTGTTAGCAAGGATAACATAGGTTTCATGCATACAATTCTAAAGTGCATTGTCAACTTATTGTATAATAAGTTCACCACCCAGTGTGAGTTCTCTTTCCATCACCTTATATTTAGCTAAACCTACGTCCATCCACACCCCTTCCCATTTTTCCCCTCCCTAACCCACTCATTCCCAAATAAATATTGAACTATTGATTATGACCATGGGTTGGTTGTTTGTTTGTTCTTTTCTTATCTTTTTGTTACGTTCAGTTTTATATTCCGCACATGAATGAAGTCATACAGTTCTTTGTTTTTTCTGTCTGACTTATTTCACTAAATATAATGCTCTTCACGTCCATCCATTCTGTTGCAAATGACACTATTTCATCTTTTCTTAAAGCTGAGTAATATTCCATTGTGTATATGTACTACAGCTTCTTTATCCAGTCATCTGTCGCAGGGCATTTTGGTTGTTTCCATGTTACGTCCACTGTGAACAGCGCTGCAATGAACATTGGGGTCCATAAGTCTTTGTGGACAACGGTTTTCAGGTGTTTTGGGTACACCCCCAGAAGAGGGATTGCTGGGTCACATGGGAACCCCATTCCCAGTAATCTGAGGAACCTCCACCCTGCCTTCCACAGTGGTTGTACCAGTTTTCATTCCCACCAGCTGTGTACCAGAGTCCCTTTTTCTCCACATCCTCTCCAGCATTTGTTATTTCTTGTCTTGTTGATAATAGTCATTCTAACAGGTGTGAGGTGATACCTCCTTGTGATTTTGATTTCCATTTCCCTGATAGCTAACGCGGTTGAGCAGTTTTTCATGTGTCTGCTGGCCATCTGTACTTCTTCGTAGGAGAAGTGCCTGTTTAGTTCCTCTGCCCAGTTTACAATTGGGTGGTTTGTATTTGTGTTATTAAATCTTATTAGTTCTTTATATATTTTAGATATGAGACCCTTATCTGATGCGTTATTTGCAAATTTTTCTCCCATTCAATTGGCTGTCTCTTTGCCTTGTTGATGGTTTCCTTTCCTGTGCAGAAGGTTTTAGTTTCATATAATCCCATTCATTTGTTTTTGCTTTTACTTCCCTTGCCTTTGAGGTCAGGCTCATGAAGTCTTCCTTGAGTCCTAGGTCTAAAAGTTTAGTACTAATGTTTTCTTCTATACAGTTTATTTTTGCAGGTCTGATATGAAGGTCTTTACTCCATTTCGAGTTAATTTTTGCATATGGAGAGAGTTCACAGCTCAAGTACATTTTTTGCACATATTACTCCAGTTTCCCAGCACCACTACTAAAGAGGCTGTCTTTTCCTCATTGTATGTTTTTTGCTCCTTTTTCGAAAATTATTTGTCCATAAATTTGGGGGTTTATTTCGGGTTTTCAGTTCTATTCCATTGGTCTATATTTCTATTCTTCTGTCAGTACCAAGCTGTTTTGACTATTGATGCTTTGTAATATCAATTGAAGTCAGGGAATGTAATGCCACCAGCCTTACGCTTTTTATGTAGTATTGCTTTGGCAATTCGAGGTCATTTGTGGTTCCATAGAAATTTACTAATTGTTTTTTCTATTTCATGAAAGTGTGATTGTGGAATTTTCATGGGTATTGCATGAAATATGTAGATTGCTTTAGGCAGCACATCCATTTTACCAAAGTGAAATTTTCCTATCCATGAACAGGGGATATATTTCCCCCTCTTAAAGTCTGTTTCAAATTCTTTCAAAAGTGTCTTATACTTTTCTTTGTTTAAGTCTGACACTTTCTTCATTAAGTTAATTCTCAGGTATTTCATTCATTTTGTTTTGATAGCAAAAGGAATTGATTACCTCATTTCTTTTCCTGTGGATTTGTTGTTGGTATATAGGAATGCTGTTGAAATTTTTGCATTTATTTTGTATCCTGCGAGTTTACTATATTTTTTTACTGCTTCTAATAATTTCCTGGTAGAATCTTTGGAATTTTTATATAAGGCGTCATGTCATTGGAAAATAGTGACAATTTGACCTCTTCTTTGCAAATTTGGATAATTTGATTCCTTTCTCTTGCCCGATTGCTGTGGCTAGAAGTTCCATTACTATATTCAGTAACAGTGGTGACTGGGGGCATCCCTGTCTTATTCCTGATTTTAAGGAAATAGGCTTCAGCTTTCTTCCAATTGAATATGATGTTAGCCGAGGCCTTGTCATATATGGCCTTTATTATGTTGAGATGTTTTCTTTCTATACCTATTTTATTTAGTGTTTTCTTCATAAATGGATGCTGTATCTTGTTGAAAGCTATTGCTGCATCAATGGGAAATGGTCATATGTTCTTTATCTTTGATTTTGTTTATGTGGTGAATCAGATAGATTGATTTTCTTATGTTGAGCCCTCCTTGTGCTCCTGCAATGAATCCCTCTTGATCTTGATGTATGATCTTTTTGCTGCATCGCTATTTTCTGTTTGCTAATATTTTGTTTAGAATTTTTGCATGTGTGTTCATCAGAGACATTGGTCTATAGTTTTCTTTTTTGTGATGTCTTTGCCACTCTTTGGAATTAGACTAATGTTGGCCTCCTAGAACGAGTTAGGAAGTATGGCTTTTTTTTTCTTTTTTTGGAGGAGCCTGAGGAGGATAGGTGTTTATTATTCTTTGAATGCTTGGTAAAAGTCACTGGTGAAACGATCTGGTCCATGGCTTTTGCCTTCAGGGAGATTATGGATAGTCATTTTAATCTCTTCACTATGAATTGGTCTATTTAGATTATCGAGATCTTCTTGGTTCAATCTAGGTAAGCTATAAGGTTCTAGAAAGTTGTCCATTTCTTCTAGGTTGTTAAATTTAGTGGCATAAAGTTCTTCATAATATTCTCTTATACTCCTATTTTTCTGTGGTATCAGTGGTAATTTCTACCCTTTCATTTCCAATTTTGGATATTTGTGTCCTTTCTTTTCAACCTTTGATTAGTCTCGCCTAGGTTTTGTCAATTTTGTTGACTTTCTCAAAGAACCAGCTCTTTGTAATATTCATTTTTTCTATTGTCCTCTGTTTTCTAATTGGTATAGCACTGCTTTAACTTTTATTATTTCTTTCTTCTAAGGACTTTGCTGTTTGTTTGGTCTTCTATTTCTAGTTCTTTAAGATGGTATGTTAAGTTATTTCCTTGTGATTTTTCTTTCTTCTTAAGACGGGCATGTATTGATATAAATTTCCCTTTTCACTGCTTTCGCTGTGTCCCAATAATTCTGGTATGTTGTGTTATCCTTCTCAGTAATTTGTATATATTTTTTAATCTCATCTTTTATTGTTCTTTTATCCAGTCCTGTTTCAATGAGCTATTCTTCATCTCCATGTATATGTGTTTTTTTTCTGCTTTCCTTTTACAGTTGATCTCCAATTTCAAAGCATGGTGGTCTGAGGATACACATGGTATAATTTCAATTTTCTTGAATTTGCTGAGGCTTCCTTTGTGTCCCAGCATGTGGGATATCTCTGAGAATGTTCCATGTGCACTAGAAAAGAAGGAATATTCTCCTTTTGCTGGATAAAGTGTCCTGCAAATATCAATTATGGCCAATTGCTGTAATGTGTCATTCAGTGCTGATGTTTCCTTATTTATTTTCTGTTTGGATGATGTGTCCACGGCTGTTAGTGCGGTGTTTAATTCTCCCACAATCATTGTGTATTCATCAGTTTCTCCTTTCAAATCTGTTAGTAGTTTCTTTGTCTATTTTGGTGCATCCTGGTTAGGAGCATATATATTAATTAGTGTCAAATAGTATTGTTGTTGTATTGTGCCTTTTATCATTATGTAATGTCCATCCTTGTCTTTTACTAACCCTTTTAACCTGAAGTTTATTTCATTAGGTATAAGTATGGCAACTCCTGCTTTTCTCTGGTTACCATTTGGTTGAAGTATTGTTCCACATCCTTTTTCCCTGAATCTGTGTTTGTCCTTTTGGCTGAGGTGGGTTTCTTGGAGACACCACATATATAGATTCCGCTTTTGAATCTAGTCTGCTACTGTGTGTCTTTTTATTGGTGTTTTCGGTCCATTAACATTTCGAGTAATGATCGATATAGGAGGATTTCCTGTTACCATTCCTTATTTCTTTGTTTGATTTGATATATTTTTGTTAATTTCCTGTTGTCCCAACTTTGTTCCATTTTTCCTGACGTTTTATTGCAGGTCGAAGAGACTCCTTCAGTATTTCTTGGAGTGCTGGCCTTGTCCTGGCAAATTCCCTCAGCTTCTGTGTGTCTGAGAAGGTCTTTATTCCACCTTCATATCTGAAAAATACCTTTGTTGAATAAATTATTTTTGGCTATAAGTTACTCTCTTTTCAGTTTTTGTATATTGGATTCCACCCTCTTCTGGCTTGCTGCATTTCTGCTGACAAAGATGATGCCATCCTGATGCGTTTTCCTCTAAAAGTTATAGTTCTTCTTTCTCTGGCTGACTTTAGAGTTGTCTATTTCTTATTAGTTTTGGATATCTTTAGTACCATGCGTCTTGAAGAAGATCTGTTAGGGTCCTGGTATCCAGGGGAACTGTCTTCTTCTTGAACTTGGGGTTCCAGATCTTTCCATAGGTTTGGAAAGTTCTCATCTACTATTTGTTTGAGTGTGCTCTCTGTAGAGTGCTCTACCCCTTCTTCGATTTCTATTATCCTGATGCTGTTTTGTCTCATGGAGTCAGAAAGTTCGTGCAGAATTATTTCAATCCTTTCACTTCTATATTCCCTCCCTTCCTCTTTCTTAGCTGTTTCCATGTTCTGATCTTCAATATCAGTAATTATTTCCTCCATGTGGTTGGCCCTGTTTCCTATGGCAGTATTTTGTTTCTCACTTATTTTATTGTAGTATTTATCTCTCACATTTCTATGTCAATCTTCCTGAGGGTTTGAATTTCTTTGTTAAATTGTTCCTTTTATTCATGGAGTTTTTTCTTTTTTTTATTTCATTCATCTCCTTATTTATGCTGTTTATCTCACCCATGGTGATCTGCCAGTATGTTTTCATTTAGCTCAGAGCCTTTAGAATGGCTAGTTGAAATTCTCTCCTTATTCCAGAAACTTCTAGATCTAAGATGCTGTCTTTATATTTTGAGGAGTTTTAGTTTTAAGGAATTCATCCTGTATGCTGGGTTCTTCCTCATTGACATGAGTGCTTTATGTTCAGTAGTAGTGCACCAAAGCCCAGATTGGTACTTTTGTGGAGTCTTGGTGTAGGGCAGACACAAGGTGGCACTGTGGTTGGCAAGTCTATTTCTTATTTCTGGACTCTGGCTACTTTCGGAATCAGTGTGCATCTGTCATGGTCCCTTCGCTTCCTGCATTTAGTTGGTCGAGGAGGATGTAGGAAAGGAAAGATGCCAAGAAAAGGCACACTGGGACTACTCTTCCTTCTGCCCTATGCTGGGGAAGCTGGGTGATGCCGTCCGAGGCTGCTCCTGCTGGCTGGGGCTAATGCTATCAAAACCGCCTTTCTTTCCAGGCCTGCTCCAGCGACCAAGAGTTGGGGCAGAGTCTGTGGACTCGAACTGCTTTTAGGAGCTAGGGGCATTCGAGCATGCATACCCACAAGTCCGAAGCTGTTGTTTTGACCCCGCGATAGAAAGGGAGCCAGTTTTTCTTTGCAGCGGGCGGTATGGGAAATGCAACCCCATGCAGGAGCCAGACGAGCAGCGCCAGCAGCAGGTCAACCTTCACAGCGGGCAGGAATGGAAGCTGCAGCCTTGTGCAGGAGTCGTGCACTGTCCGCTTGGCAGCCGGTTAGCCCCTGCAGTGGGCCGCAATCAAGAACTGCAGGCTGCGACCAGGATCCCCAGGCCTGCTCAGGAGCTGTGTGTGCCTGCGTTGTGTTTCCCAAGAGAGCCTAGAGCCAAAAGTCGTCTCTGCAGTTCAGAGTCCTTGCTCTGCCCTGCTAACACTCTGAAGTTACAGAGGCAGGCCCCCAAACTCTATTCCCAACTCGCCGCTCCAAATTCCAGCTCCCCAGCCCAGCTCCCTAACGACTCCCACTGTTCTGCCTCTTTGCTAGGGATTTTCCTCTTGTCACCGCTTGTCCTCTCCACATCCCATGCACTGCACTGCTCCTGGATGGTCACCAATGATCGAGTCCTGTTGCGATCTGTCTTTGATCCCTCCCCTCTCTCCGACTCGCCCCCTTCTCTCCAAACTTCAGGTGTTTACTTGCAATACATGGATTTCTCAGCTGCTGCTTTTGTCACTCAGAGTCCTCTTTCTTGGATCCTGGGCCCTTTCAATTGTGTTTTCTGGGAGAGGCTTTAGGGACCTCCTCTCCAGTCACCATTTTGCCCTCTAACCTCCAAGCATTGAAAAGATTTTTATGAACATCATCAAAATTAAAAGGATACATTTTATTTGTGGAACCAGCAACAGTTAGTCATGTAATGTGTTCTCTTCTGGTTATTGGATGTCCCTGACTATTGACAGAATGTGAAAAGTTCATGAGGAATCTGAAAATGCACGTTGCAAAGTTTTATTCAAAGAGAGAAGTATGGGCATGGCAGATTAATGTAGCAGGGTCCAAGGCACACAGTTGCCCTGAACTTTGGGTTAGCTCTTCTTATACAGAAAACCTACAGGCAGATTCTTCAATATCAAGATGTGGTCACCTGTAAAATGTCACAGATAGAATCGGGCCTCAGTAAACTTTTCCTTGCAGCTAGCCAAGCTCAGGTAATCTTGTTTTTGAAGATCATGCTCACTGTAGACAGAGCTGTAGCCATATGAGTTCTTTTCTTTGTAGCTAAATAAGCTCAGCTAAACTTGGTTCCTGCTAGCCCCCTCAAGTGTATTTGTATTAACACTTTTGCGGTCTAATCACTATCATCTGCATAAATTCCCAGTTCCTTCTTGAGAACATGTGGGACACATAAAAACAATCACTATGCTGGATTTCATTAAACATCTAACTTTATTTCAACTTTCAAATGAAATTAAAACCTGGCACTTTACTGTGAAGAATCAAATTTCTATGAAATAAGTGTGTCATCTTTTAGAATGTTCCTAAGAAAAAGCAAAAGAAAAATCAGGATTTACCAAGCAAAGGACTAACAGAAATTTGAGTAGAATAGAAATGTTGAGTTAAACAGGTGTTTTGAATGATCACTTTCTCTAAAGGACAATCGTTTACATAAGTGGTATCTAACACTTTTGCTTCCCTAGGGTACATTGGAAACAGAATTGTCTTGGGTAACACATAAAATCCACTAGTACTAACAATAGCTCATAAGCTATAACAAAAAAATGCCACAAAATATTACATTTTAAGTATCTGTATTGGGCTACATTCAAAGCCATCCCAGGCCACAGGTTGCTCAGGCCTGCCTTATATGAAGCTCGTTGGATATTTTACTTCTAAAACATTGAAAGAAAATTTTTAAAATTCATTTTTATTGTTAGACTTATTGGGGTCACATCTGTAAGTAAGGATAACATAAGTTTCATGCATACAATTCTACAGTGCATTGTCAACTTATTGTATAATAAGTTCACCACCCAGTGTGAGTTCTCTTTTCCATCACCTTATATTTAGCTAACACTACGTCCTCCCACACCCCCTCCCCTTTTACCCCTCCCTAACCCACTCATTCCCAAATCAATATTGAACTATTGATTATGACCATGGGTTGTTTGTTTGTTTGTTCTTTTCTTATCTCTGTTACTTTCAGTTTTATATTCCGCACATGAATGAAGATATTCAGTTCTTTGTTTTTTCTGTCTGACTTATTTCTCTAAGTATAATGCTCTTCAAGTCCATCCATTGTGTTGCAAATGACATCATTTCATCTTTTCTTAAAGCTGAGTAATATTCCATTGTGTATATGTACTACAGCTTCTTTATCCAGTCATCTGTCGCAGGGCATTTTGGTTGTTTCCATGTTATGTCCACTGTGAACAGCGCTGCAATGAACATTGGGGTCCATAAGTCTTTGTGGACAACGGTTTCCAGGTGTTTTGGGTAGACCCCCAGAAGAGGGATTGCTGGGTCAAATGGGAACTCCATTCCCAGTTTTCTGAGGAAACTCCACCCTGCCTTCCACAGTGGTTGTACCAGTTTTCATTCCCACCAGCAGTGTACCAGAGTCCCTTTTTCTCCACATCCTCTCCAGCACTTGTTATTTCTTGTCTTGTTGATAAAACCATTCTAACAGGTGTGAGGTGATACCTCATTGTGATTTTGATTTGCATTTCCCTGAGAGCTAATGCGGTTGAGCAGTTTTTCATGTATCTGCTGGCCATCTGTACTTCTTCGTAGGGGAAGTGCCTGTTTAGTTCTTCTGCCCAGTTTACAATTGGGTGGTTTCTTTTTGTGTTATTAAATCTTATTAGTTCTTTATATATTTTAGATATTAGACCCTTATCTGATGCGTTATTTGCGAATATATTCTCCCTCTCAATTGGCTGTCTCTTTGCCTTGTTGATGGTTTCCTTTCCTGTGCAGAAGCTTTTTAGTTTCATAAAATCCCTTTCATTAGTCTTTGCTTTTACTTCCCTTGCCTTTGAGGTCAGGCTCATGAAGTCTTCCTTGAGTCCTAGATCTAAAAGTTTAGTACCAATGTTTTCTTCTGTACAGTTTATTTTTGCAGGTGTCATATGAAGGTCTTTAATCCATTTCGAGTTAAGTTTTTGCATATCGAGAGTGTTCACAGCTCAAGTACATGTTTTGCACATATTATTCCAGTTTTCCCAGCACCACTACTAAAGAGGCTGTCTTTTCTTCATTGTAAGGGTTTTGCACCTTTATTGAAAATTATTTGTCCATAAATTTGTGGGTTTATTTCTGAGTTTTCCGTTCTATTCCATTGGTCTATATTTCTATTCTTCTGCGAGTACCAAGCTGTTTTGCCTATTGATGCTTTGTAATATCAACTGAATTCAGGGAATGTAATGCCACCAGCCTGAGTCTTTTTATGTAGTATTGCTTTGGCAATTCGAGGTCATTTGTGGTTCCATATAAATTTACTAATTCTTTTTTCTATTTCATGAAAGTGTGATTGTGGAATTTTCATGGGTATTGCATGAAATATTTAGATTGCTTTAGGCAGCACGTCCATTTTAACAATGTGAATTTTCCTATCCAGAAACAGGGGATATATTTCCCCTTCTTAAAGTCTGTTTCAATTTCTTTCAAAAGTGTCTTATACTTTTCTGTGTATAAGTCTGACACTTTCTTCATTAATTTAATTCTCTGGTATTTCATTCATTTTCTTTTGATAGCAAATGGAATTGATTCCCTCGTTTCTTTTTCTGTGGATTTGTTGTTGGTATATAGGAATGCTGTTGAAATTTTTACATTTATTTTGTATCCTGCGAGTTTACTGTATTCGTTTATTACTTCTAATAGTTTCCTGGTAGAATCTTTGTAATTTTTTATATAAGGCGTCATGTCATCGGCAAACAGTGACAATTTGACCTCTTCTTTCCAAATTTGTATAATTTTTATTCCTTTCTCTTGCCCGATTGCTGTGGCTAGAGTTCCATTACTATATTCAATAATGGTGGTGACAGGGGGCATCCCTGTATTATTCCTGATTTTAAGGAAATAGGCTTCAGCTTTCTCCCCATTGAGTATGATGTTAGCCAAGGCCTTGTCATATATGGCCTTTATTATATTGAGATGTTTTCTTTCTATACCTATTTTATTTAGTGTTTTGATCATGAATTGATGCTGTATCTTGTTGAAAGCTTTTGCTGCATCAATGGGAAATAGTCATACATTCTGTATCTTTGATTTTGTTTATGTGGTGTATCAGATAGACTGATTTTCGTATGTTGAACCCTCCTTGAGCTCCTGGGATGAATCCCACTTGATCTTGATGTGTGATGTTTTTGCTGCATCGCTATATTCTGTTTGGTAATATTTTGTTTAGAATTTTTGCATCTGTGTTCATCAGATATACTGGTGTATAGTTTTCTTTTTTGTGTTGTCTTTGCCACTCTTTGATATTAGAGTAATGTTGGCCTCCTAGAACGAGTTAGGAAGTATGGCTTCTTCTTTCATTTTTTGGAGGAGGCTGAGGAGGTTAGGTGTTTATTATTCTTTGAATGCTTGGTAAAACTCACTGGTGAAACGATCTGGTCCATAGCTTTTGACTTTAGGGAGATTATGGATAGTCATTTTAATCTCTTCACTATGAATATGTCTATTTAGATTATGGAGATCTTCTTGGTTCAATCTAGGTAAGCTATAAGGTTCTAGAAACTTGTCCATTTCTTCTAGGTTTTTTATGTTAGTGGCATAAAATTCTTCATAAGATTTTCATATACTCCTATGTATTTCTGTGGTATCAGTGGTAATTTCTCCCCTTTCATTTTTAATTTTGGATATTTGTGTCCTTTCTTTTCATCCTTTGATTAGTCTCGCCAAGGTTTTGTCAATTGTATTGACTTTCTCATGGAACCAGCTCTTTGTAATATTCATTTTTTCAATTGTCTTCCTGTTTTCTAATTGGTATAGCACTGCTTTAATTTTTATTATTTCTTCCTTCTGCCGACTTTGGGGTTTGTGTGCTCTTCTATTTCTAGTTCTTTAAGATGGTATGTTAAGTTGTTTCCTTGTGATTTTTCTTTCTTCTTAAGACAGGCATGTATTGTTATAAATTTCCCTCTTTTCACTGCTTTCGCAGTGTCCCAATAATTCTGGTATGTTGTGTTTTCCTTGTCAGTAATTCATATATATTTTTTAATCTCATCTTTTATTGTTCTTTTATCCAGTCCTTTTTCAATGAGCTGTTCTTCATCTCCATGTATATGTGTTTTTTTCTGCTTTCTTTTTACAGTTGATCTCCAATTTCAAAGCATGGTGGTCTGAGGATACACATGGTATAATTTCAATGTTCTTGAATTTGCTGAGGCTACCTTTGTGTCCCAGCATGTGGGATATCTCTGAGAAAGTTCCATGTGCACTAGAAAAGAAGGAATAGTCTCCTTTTGCTGGATGCAGTGTCCTGCAAATATCAATTATGGCCATTTGCTGTAATATGTCATTCAGTGCTAAAGTTTCCTTATTTATTTTCTGTTTGGATGATGTGTCCACGGCTTTTATTGCGGTGTTTAATTCTCCCACAATCATTGTGTATTCATCAATTTCTCCTTTCAATCTGTTAGTAGTTTCTTTGTGTATTTTGGTGCATCCTGGTTGGGAGCATATATATTAGTTAGTGTCAAGTAGTATTGTTGTTGTATTGTGCCTTTTATCCTTATGTAATGTCTGCCCTTGTCTTTTACTATCCCTTTTAACCTGAAGTTTATTTCATTAGGTATAAGTATGGCAACACCTGCTTTTCTCTGGTTACCATTTGGTTGAAGTATTGTTCCCCATCCTTTCACCCTGAATCTGTGTTTGTCCTTTTGGCTGAGGTGGGTTTCTTGGAGACAGCACATAGATAGTTTCTGTTTTTGAATCTAGTCTTCTATTGTGTGTCTTTTTATTGATGTTTTTGGTCCATTAACATTTAGAGTGATGATCGATATAGGAGGCTTTCCTGTGATCATTCCTTATTTCTTTGTTTGATTTGTTTTATTTTTGTTTCTTTCCTTTTGTCCGAACTTTGTTCCATTTTTCCTGACGTTTTGTTGCAGGTCGAAGAGACTCCTTCAGTATTTCTTGGAGTGCAGGCCTTGTCCTTCAAATTCCCTCAGCTTCTGTGTGTCTGAGAAGGTCTTTATTCCACCTTCATATCTGAAAAATACCTTTGTTGAATAAATTATTTTTGGCTATATGTTACTCTCTTTTCAGTTTTTGTATATTGGATTCCACCCTCTTCTGGCTTGCTGCATTTCTGCTGACAAAGATGATGCCATCCTGATGGGTTTTCCTCTAAGAGTTATAGTTCTTATTTCCCTGGCTGACTTTAGAGTTGTCTATTTCTTATTAGTTTTGGATATCTTTAGTAGCATGTGTCTTGAAGAAGGTCTGTTAGGGTCCTGGTATCCAGGGGACTTGTTTTCTTCTTGAACTTGGGTATCCAGATCTTTCCATAGGTTTGGAAAGTTCTCATCTACTATTTGTTTGAGTGTGCTCTCTGTAGAATGCTCTACCCCTTCTTCTATTTCTATTATCCTGATGCTGCTTTGTCTCATGGAGTCAGAAAGTTCCTGCAAAATTCTTTCAATACTTTCGCTTTTATATTCCCTCCCTTTCGCTTTCTTAGCTGTTTCCATGTTCTGATCTTCAATATCAGTAATTATTTCTTCCATGTGGTTGGCCCTGTTTCCTAAGGCAGTATTTTGTTTCTCACTTATTTTATTGTAGTATTTATCTCTCACATTTCTATGTCAATCTTCCTGAGGGTTTGAATTTCTTTGTTCAATTGTTCCTTTTGTTCATGGAGTTTTTTCTTTTTTTATGTCATTCATCTCCTTATTTATGCTGTTTATCTCAACCATGGTGCTCTGCCTGTATGTATTCATTTCCGTCAGAGACTTTAGAATGGCTAGTTGAAATTCTCTCACTTATTCCAGAAACTTCTAGATCTAAGATGCTGTCTTGATAAATTTTCTGATATTTTTGAGGAGTTTTAGTTTTAAGGAATTCATCCTGTATGCTGGGTTCTTCCTCATTGACATGAGTGCGTTAAGTTCAGTAATAGTGCACCAAAGCCCAGATTGGTACTTTTGTGGAGTCTTGGTGCAGGGCAGACACAAGGTGGCACTGTGGAAGGCCAGTCTATTTCTTATTTCTGGACTCTGGCTGCAATTGGAGTCAGTGTGCATCTGTCATGGTCCCTTCGCTTGCTGCATTTTGTTGACCGGGGAGGATATAGGAAAGGAAAGATGCCAAGAAAAGGCACACTGGGACTACTCCTCCTTCTGCCCTATGCGGGGGAAGCTGGGTGATGCGGGCCGAGGCTACCCCTGGTGGCGGGGCGAATGCTATCAAAACCGCCTCTCTTTCCAGGCGTGCTACAGCGAACAAGTGTTGGGGCCGAGTCTGTGGATTCGAACTGCTTTTAGGAGCCAGGGTCATTCGAGCATGCATACCCACAAGTGCGCAGCTGTTGTTTTGACCTCGCGGTAGAAAGGCAGCCAGTTTGTATTTGCAGCGGGCGGTATGGGAACTGAAGCCCCATGCAGGAGTCACACGAGCAGCGCCAGCAGCAGGTCAACCTTCACAGCGGGCACGAATGGAAACCGCAGCCTTGTGCAGGAGTCGTGCGCTGTCCGCTTGGCAGCCGGTTAGCCCCTGCAGTGGGTCGCAATCAAGAACTGCAGGCTGAGACCAGGATCCCCAGGTCTGAGCAGGAGCTGTGCATGCCTGCGTTGTGTTTCCCAAGAGAGTCTAGTGCCACAAAGTCGTCTCTGCAGTTCAGAGTCCTTGCTCTGCCCTGCTAACACACAAAAGTTACAGAGGCTGGCCCCCAAGCTCTATCCCCAACTCGCCGCTCCAAATTCCAAATCCCCAGCCCAGCTCCCTAACGACTCCCATTGTTCTGCCAATTTGCTAGGGACTTTCCACTTGTCACTGCTTGTCCTCTCCACATCCCATGCACTGCACTGCTTCTCGATGGTCACCCACGGTCGAGTCCTGTTGCGATCTGTCTTTGAACCCTCCCCTCTCTCCGACTCGCCCCCTTCGCTCCAAACTTCAGGTGTTTACTTGCAATACATGGATTTCTCAGCTGCTGCTTTTGTCACTCAGAGTCCTCTTTCTTGGATCCTGGGCCCTTTCAATTGTGTTTTCTGGGAGAGGCTTTAGGGACCTCCTCTCCAGTCACCATCTTGCCCTCTAACATCCAAGCATTGAAAAGATTTTTATGAACATCATCAAAATTAAAAGGATATATTTTACTCGTGGAACCAGCAACAGTTATTCATGTAATGTGTTCTCTTCTGGTTATTGGATGCCCCTGACTATTGACAGAATGTGGAAAGTTCATGAGGGTTCTTAATATCCAAGTTGGAAAGATTTGTTCAGAGAGACAAGTATGGGCTTGGCAGATTAATGCAGCAGAGTCCAAGGCACACAGTTGCCCTGAACGTTGAGTTAGCTGTTCCTATATAGAAAACATACAGGGAGATTCTTCAATATCAAGATCTGGTCACCTGTAAAAAATCACAGGTAGAATCAGGCCACAGTAAACTTGTCCTTGCAGCTAGCCTAGCTCAGGTAAGCTTGTTTTCCAAGATCAGGCTCACTGTAGTCAGAGCATTAGCCACATGAGTTCATTTATGTGTAGCTAACTAAGCTCAGCTAAACCTGGTTCCTGCTAGCCCCCTCAAGTTTATTTGTATTAACTCTTTTGCTGTCTGATCACTATCATCTGCACAAATTCACAGTTCCTTCTTGACAACATGTGGGACACATAAAAACAATCACTATGCTGGATTTCACTTAACATCTAACTTCATTTCAACTTTCAAATGTAATTAAAACCTGGCATTTTACTGTGAAGAATTAAATTTCTATAAAATAAATGTGTCAACTTTTAGAATTTTCCTAAGAAAAAGCAAAAGACAAATCAGGATTTACCAAGCAAAGGACTAACAGAACTTCGAGTATAATAGATGTGTTGAATTAAACAGGTGTTTTGAATGATCACTCTCACTAAAGGACAATCGTTTACATAAGTAGTATCTAACACTTTGGCTTCCCTAGGCCACATTGGAAGTAGAATTGTCTAGAGTAACACATAAAATCCACTAGTACTAACAATAGCTCATAGGGTATAACAAAAAATGCCACAAAATATTATATTTTAGGTATCTGTGTTGGGCTATATTCAAATCCATTCTTGGCCACAGGTTTGTTCAGGCTTGCCTCATATGAAGCTCCGTGGATATTTTACTACTGAAACATAGGAAGAGAATTTTTTAAATTTATTTTTATTGTTAGACTTATTGAGGTGACATCTGTTAGCGAGGATAACATAGGTTTCATGCATACAATTCTACAGTGCATTGTCAACTTATTGTATAATATGTTCACCATCCACTGTGAGTTCTCTTTCCATCACCTTACATTTAGCTTCGGCTCCGTCCTCCCACAACCCCTCCCCTTTTTCCCCTTTCTAACCCACTCATTCCAAAATAAGCATTGAACTATTCATTATGTCCATGGGTTGTTTGTTTATTTTTTCATTTCTTATCCCTTTGTTACTTTCAGTTTTATATTCCGCACATGAATGAAGTCATACAGTTCTTTTTTTTTTTTTCTGTCTGACTTATTTCACTAAGTATGATGATCTTCAGGTCCATCGATTGCATTGAAAATGACACTCATTCATCTTTTCTTAAAGCTGAGAAATATTCCATTGCATAAAAGTACCACAGCTTCTTTATCCAGTCATCTGTCGCAGGGCACTTTTGTTGTTTCCATGTTATATCCACTGCGAACAGTGCTTCAATGAACATTGGGGTACATAAGTCTTTGTGGTTAAAAGTTTTCAGGTCTTTTGAGTAGACCCCCAGAAGAGGGATTGCTGGGTCAAATGGTAACTCCATTCCCAGTTTTCTGAGAAACCTCCACCTTGCCTTCCACAGTGGTTGTACCAGTTTTCATTCCCAACAGCAGTGTACCAGAGTCCCTTTTTCTCCACATCCTCTCCAGCACGTGTTACTTCTTGTCTTGTTGATAATAGCCATTCTAACAGTTGTGAGGTGTTACCTCATTGTGATTTTGATTTCCATTTCCCTGATAGCTAATGAGGTTGAGCAGTTTTTCATATGTCTGCTGGCCATCTGTACTTCTTCGTGGGAGAAGTGCCTGCTTAGTTCTTCTGCCCAGTTTACAATTGGGTTGTTTGTTTTTGTGTTATTAAATCTTATTTGTTTTTTATATACTTTAGATATTTGACCCTTACCGATGCGTTATCTGCAAATATTTTCTCCCATTCAATTGGCTGTCTCTTTGCCTTGTTGATGGTTTCTTTTCCTGTGCAGAAGCTTTTTAGTTTCATGAAATCCTATTCATTTGTTTTTGCTTTTACTTCCCTTGCCTTTGAGGTCAGGCTCATGAAGTCTTCCTTGAGTGCTAGGTCTATAATTTTAGTACCAATGTTTTCTTCTATACAGTTTATTGTTGTTGCAGGTCTGATATGAAGGTCTCTAATCCATTTTGAGTTAATTTTTGTATGTGGAATGTGTTCACATCTCAAGTACATATTTTCCTCATATTATTCCGATTTTCCAAGCACCACTACTAAAGAGGCTGTCTTTTCCTCATTGTATGTTTTTTACTCCTTTATCGAAATTTATTTGTCCATAAATTTGGGGGTTTATTTCTGGGTTTTCAGTTCTATACCATTGGTCTATGTTTCTGTTCTTCTGCCAAAACCAAGCTGTTTTGACTATTGATGCTTTGTTATAGAAATAGAAGTCAGGGAATGTAATGCCACCAGCCTTACTCTTTTTATGTAGTATTGCTTTGGCAATTCGAGGTCATTTGTGGTTTCATATAAATTTACTAATTATTTTATCTATTTCATGAAAGTGTGATTGTGGAATTTTCATGGGTATTGCATGAAATATGTAGATTGCTTTAGGCAGCACGTCCATTTTAACAATGTGAAATTTTCCTATCCATGAACAGGGGATATTTTTCCCCCTCTTAAAGTCTGTTTCAATTTCTTTCAAAAGTGTCTTATACTTTTCTGTGTATAAGTCTGACACTTTCTTCATTAACTTAATTCTCAGGTATTTCATTCATTTTGTTTTGATAGCAAATGGAATTGATTCCCTCATTTCTT
>PVJL010013973.1:0-29970 GCA_004026885.1 Lyroderma lyra | reverse complement strand
TTTATGTCGTTTATATCTTTTTTTATATTATTTATCTCAGCTATGGTGTTCTGCCAATAGGTTTTCATTTCTCTCACAGCCTTTAGAATGGCTGCTTTAAATTCTCCGTCACTTAAGTGAGTCCCTTCCAGTTGTAACAGGCTATCTTCTGGGTGAATTTCATGTTCTTTCTGAGGAGTTTTAGTTTTTAAGGAATTCATCCTATCTGCTGGGTTCTTCCTCTTTGACATGAGGGCTTTAAGTTCAGAGCCCAGATTATTGCTTTTGTTGTGTCTTGCTGTAGGGTAGACACTAGGTGGCGCTGGGGGTCAAGTTTTGGGGGAGAGGGGGTTGTTTTTTTCTTGTTTCTGATCTCCTACTGTGTTTGGAGGCTATGCGCATATATCCTGTGGAGAGGTCAACAAAAGGCTTGCCTTCTGCCCTTTCCTGGGGAAACTGTTTTTGCTAGCCTTGGGTGAATGCTAGCAAATCAAATCAGTCTTTCTTCCCAGCCCTGATTCAGTACCTGGCTGTCTAAAGGCTCACACTGCTTTCAGAACTCTGGGGTGCACAAGGAAGTGCCTGCTCCATAAGTCCAAAGCTGTGGGCCTGGCCTGAGACAGCAGGGTCACCTTTGAAGCAGGCTGGGAACAGGAATGGCAGCCCTTTGTAGGCCTCTAGGGGGCTTAGAGCTGGGGTGTTATCTTTGCAGTTCAGAGTCCATGCTCAGCCCTTCTACCACTCAAGAGTTCCAGAGGCTGACTCCCAAACTCCTTCAGTCCCCAGCTCCCCAGTCTCTCTCCCCTCCCCCAAACTGCACAGCTCCAAATAGTCAGCAGGGATCGCATCCCGCGTGGTCCATCTCTGCTCCCGTCCCTCTCTCCGACTCGCCCCCTTCCCGCCAGCCTTCAGGTGTTTACTTGCGATTTGTGGATTTCTCAACAGCTGATTTGTCACTCAAGGTCCTCTTTCTTGGCTCCTGGACGGCCGTTCAATTGTGTTTTCTGGGAGAGGCTTTAGGAACCTCCTCTCCAGTTGCCATCTTGTCTTCTCCTCCCCCAGCTCTTTTTTGTTGTTGTTTGTTCAGATTTATTTTGAGTTTGTTTTTTTGTTTGTTTTATTTGTTTGTTTGTTTCTCATTTTGCTAGCATCTCTGGACCCTCGTTGCCTCCATTTCTTTGGTATTTGCTGCTGCCATTGGGCAGTCAAACATCTGTGGGAAAGGGCTATTTTGTGGCCTTGTTTTCTTCCTAAGGCTGCTGAAGATCATGCAGGGAGTTTGAGGGAGATTGTGCCTTTTTGTTCTCAGTTTTCCCTGCATGCAAATTCTTTTCTGAGCATTGGGGTCAATCCTGTATGGTGATCTTTCAGACAATGCTGGTCGTGGGCCAAGAAATGTGCGCTCAGCTTTTCTCTCCTTCTCCTTCCAGCTGAGGCTTCTCACTGACCAGTTGCTCCCTTTTTTGGGGAACCGTAGTGAAGTCTAGCACTGCTTTTTGGTGACTAGTCTGCACCCTTTGTTGGCCAAAGTGAAGTCTGGTTGTGTTATCTCACCCTGCTGCCTTTGCACCTTCTTTCCTCTACCCCTTAGACTGAGTAAAGTCTGGAGCACTCTCCCACTGCCATCTTCTCCCTTCCTCCTCCAACAGAGTTCCAAGAGGAAACCTGCATGTGGCTATGTCTCCTCACTTCCCCTTTTATTTCTCCTTTGTTTAAACCTCTGAATTGCCTGCAGGTACTTTAATGCAATGAGTGGGTTTCTTAGCTGTGATTGTGCATTGTGTAGAGGGTCCTTGGTTGAGGTATGGTGTTTTATTAGTTGTAATCTCCAGAGAAGTTTTTCATAGGTCCCTCTCACACAGCTATTTTGTTGTTCTCTAAATCAAATTATTTTTCAAGGGTCACTGAGGCCTGTATTAAGACTTTACTGGAGGAGGATCAAGAAAGTGTCATAAGAGGACATCCCTGAAACTTCTGAAAATTACTAACTGATCAGCAAAAATATGACAAGGGAATACCCAAGTGACAAAGCCTCAGCTGAAATTCAACCACAAGAAAATACCTAAAATTCAGAGAAAAAAGAGGCAAATGGGAGAAAAAGAAAGGGAGCAGAGCAGAGGTGAGGCTGTGAAATATGACCCAGGGATGGCAGAAGAAGAACTGAAAAGGGGGTCATGGGAAACAGGTGGAAGCACACCCCAGTGGGCAGAAGACTGGGCAGTGGAAGACCTACAAAGGGATGAGATAAAGTCCAAGCCCAAGAAGCACTAAGGTCCCAGCCAGAACATCATGCCCTGGATATTATAGGGCTGCACAAAGGCATACTTAAGTGCCTGGGGTGAAATCAGGGACTCAGCCGAATGCAGCCCCAAACTAGAAGCCAACAGGTGCAGAACTTGCCCACAAATTGTCCCTAAAAGAGCTTAAGATTAAGTGCCAAAAGCCAAGGGGTCATTGAGGAGAACAAAACACAATACTGGGTGAAACACAGACTTGGCAGATAAAAGAAAGGTGGTGCCAATGGTACACAAAAATCCGCTTGTACTCCCAACAGAGAACCAAACTTTCTCTGCAGCACATGTCTCCTCAGCTCTGATTCACACTTGATGGAAGGCCAACCCCACCTTTTGGCACACAGCTGCCCGAGCTTTGGGGTACTCCTCACAGTCCATCAGGCTTGTAGGAGTGGGCTTATGCTGTGCTCACCCCACCCCTGAGTGCTCCTGACTAAGGGACAAGCCTGTTTCAAAGCTGAGCCAGTACCCAGGATAGCAATCAACATTGGGACAAACAAAAGCAGTGAACCACGTTGTCCTCAATGCTAGACAGACACTGTGAATACAAAACCTGGCTGTTTTCCCTTGCTTTCTCTGAAACTACCATCACAGTGTACCACAAACAAGCTCTGAGCCCTCCAGAAAATCCCTGCTCCCACTAAAACCAGCAGGGTGCCTCAGGGAAACTGTAAAACAAAGGCACAGCAGCCTTTGCCTGCACCACTCTCAGAGCCAGAGAATATCATCATCCACCACATTTCCCCAAAGAGAAGGTACATTGAAGGCAACTGTATCAAAGAGAAGAGACCCACCCTCCAGAAAAGTTCCGAGAGTAAAACAATTCAACTATCAATAGAAAATACTTTAAGATGCTGCATGGACTCCATCTGGAAAATGAAAGAAAGACCTCTCCATACTTGCCAGGGGAAGAACTCCTTATGCTCAGCAAGAGAAATACATCAACTAAAATAAGCTTCTTTAGGAAAAAAGTATCTTTAAGAGAAAATGGAAAATCTCCCGAAAATAAACTTTTAGATTTGGAAATATATGATCTAAGTGACACAGAATTCAAGACTGCACTTCTAAAAATACACAAAGAGCTCAAGAAATGCTGGCAGAGTACTCAGACCAAGATAAATGATCTCAGAAAAAAAATCTCTGAACAGAAGAAATAATTTAACAAACACATTGAAACAATAAAAATATAAAAATTTGGAAGATAAACAATGTAATAAAAGAAATAATGCATGAACTAACTAGCTTAGGAAGCAGTGCAGACCAGCTGGAGGAAAGATTTAGCAACATCAAAGATTAAAACATGGAGATTGAATAGAAGGAAAAAGGCAGAGATTGAGAACCCAAACAAAAATGAAAAATCTCTACAAGAACTATCTGATTCCATTAAAAATAAGTACATTAGAATAATAGGATGCCAGAAGAAAATTGAATGAGAGCTAAATCAAACATTTAGTATGCAAGAACTTTCCAAACCTATGAAAAAAACTGAAATGCCAAATTCAAACAGAAAACAGGACCCCCAACTACCTGACTCCATGAGATATTCTCCAAGGCACATTATACTGAAGATGCCAAAAATCAAAGACAAAAGAAGAATTCCCAAGTCAGCCAGGGGGAAAAGATTAGATAACCTTTAAAGAAAATTCCACCAGCCTGTCACCAGACTTCTCAGACAGCGTATATTCCACTCCCTTCTTCAAGCCAGTAGGAAGTAGAATCATATATTCAAAATTTTAAAGAAGAAAAACTACCAGTCAAGAATTATCTATTTGCAAAGTTGTCATTTAGATATGAAGGAGGAATAAAGATCTTTTCAGATATACAAATTCTCCAACCAAAGGCCATCATTCCAAGAAATACTGAAGGAAGATATTCAATGTAAAAAACAACAACAACAAACAAACAAAATGAATTCCCCCCAAATAATTGAAATTAAAAGTATGCTTAAGTAAAAGAGCCCACTACATATATGAAACTGTTTTCATAAATCCCATTATAACTACTCAAAAAAACTCCCCAAAACCAAGACACACAACCAGAAGAAGAGGAAACAGGAGGACAAATTATAGAATAGCACCAAATGAAAACGACAGATTGTGAGAAAGAAAAAATCACAAACAAACAAACAAAAACCCAGAGACACTGAACAACAAAAAAATCAGAAGAGATGACAGCCAAAGATAATCTTCATATATCAATTATCACCCTAAATGTAATTGGACTGAACTCACCAATAAAAAGGCACAGAGTAGCTGACTGGATTAACAAAGTAAACCCATCTATATGCTGTCTTTAACAGAGACACTTCAGACACAAGGACAAACACAGACTCAAAGTGAAGGTGGAAAACAATACTTTAAGTAAGTGGCATCCAGAGAAGAGCAGAACTAGCCATAATTATATCGCATAAAAAAAGATTTCAGGATAAAAATGGTAATAAAAGACAAAAATGGGCATTTCATAATGATAAAGGGAGCACCACAACAACAAGAAGACACAACATTCATCAATATATATGCACCCAAACAGGAAACACCATTACTTAAAAAATACCAAAACAACGAAGCTGCTTAAAGATAGAAAAAGTGAACTGAGAAAAACACAATTATAGTAGGGGACCTAAACACCCTCTTGACAGCCATGGACAAATCATCCACACAGAAAATACATAAGGAAAATCAGCTCTAAATGAGACATTACAACAATAAGACATACTTGACATTTGCAGGACACTCCATCTTATAACACAAGACTATATATTTTTTCTAGTGTACATGGAACATTTTCAAGGATAGACCACATGCTGGGACACAAGACTAGCCTCAGCAAATTCAAAAAAATTGGAATCATACAAATCATATTCTCAGACCACAAAGATTTGAAATTGGAGATCAACTTCAAAAAAAGAAACAAAAAGTAGAAAAAAAATCCCACAATTACATAGAAATTAAACAAGATGTTAGTTTTAAAAATGACTGGATCAAAAATAAAAGATTAAAAATATATAGAAATTAATGACATTTAAAATACAATATATCAAAATTATTGGGATGCAGTGAAAGCAGTAGTAAGAATAAAATTTGTACCATTACATGTCTATCTCAAGATGCATAAAAAAGCAGAAATAAGCAATCTAACATTCCATTAAATAACCAGAAAAAGAAGAAGCCCAAAAGTCAACAGAAGGATGAAAATAATAAAAATTAAAGCAAAACTAAATTAAATAGAGAACAGAAAAATGATAGAGAATATTAATGCATGTAGAAGCTGGTTCTTGAAAAAAATTAATAAAATTGACAAACCCCTGGCTAAATTCACCAAAAGGCAAACAGAAAAGACACAAATAACCAAAATTAGAAATGAAAGGGGAGAAATTACCACTGATATCATAGAAATACAAAGGATTATAAGGAAATATTATAACAAATTACATGCCACAAAATTTAACAACCTAGAAGAAATGAATAGGTTTCTAGAAACATATAGTCTACCTAGCCTGAAGCAAGAACTTGATAATCTAAATAGACCAATCAGTAGTAAGGATATTGAAACAATCACCCCAAACCTTCTCAAAGGCAAAAGCCTAGAACCAGATGATCTCACCAATGAATTTTATCAAGCATTGAAAGAGGAACGATCCTGAGCCACTTTCTTTGCTCAAGCCTGCTCCTACCTCTTTGGAGTGTACTTTCTCCTCAATAAACTATCTTTTTGTTTCACCACTTTAAAAAACAAAAAGAAAAGAAAAACAAAAGAAAAAAGAAAGAGGAACCAATGCCTATCCTCAAACTCTTCCAAAAAAATTGAAGAAGAAACAATACTTCTCAACTCATTCCACAAGTCCAATATAATCTAACACCAAAGCTTAGTAAAAATAACACTCCAAAAAAGAATACTATAAACCAATATCCCTGATGAATACAGATGCAAAAATTCTAAACAAAATACTAGCAAATATGATACAACAATGCATTGAAAAGACTATACAGCAGGATCAAGTGGGAGTCATTCCACAAACACAAGAATGGTTCAACATATGCAAAACAATCAATGTGATACACCACACAAACAAACTAAAAGATAAAAACCATATGATTATATCAATTGATGCAGAAAAAGCATTTCACAAGATACAACATATATTTATCATCAAAACACTAAATAAAATGGGTATAAGAGAAAAGTACCTTGACATAATAAAGGCCATATATGACAAACCCTCAGCTAATATTATACAGAACAAGAAAAAACTGAAGCCTATTCTCCTAAAATCAGGAACAAGACAGGATGTCCCTTGTCACCACTGCTATTCAATATACTAGTGGAAGTTCTAGCCAGAGCAATCAGGCGAGAAAAAGAAATGAAAAGCATCCAAATTAGGAGAGAAGTAAAAATATCACTGTTTGCAAATGACATCATCCTTTATATGGAAAATTTCAAAGACTCCATCAAAAAACTATTAGAAATAATCAACAGATACAGAAAAGTTGCAGGATATAAAATTAATTGCATTTCTATATATGAACAATGGAGCTTCAGAAAAGATATCATAAAAAATACCTTTTGTAATCACAACAAAAAGAATGAAATACCTAGGAATAAACTTAACAAAAAACATGACAGACCTATATACTAAAAACTGTAAGACACTACTAAAAGAAATTGAAGCAAACACAAACAAATGGAAAGATATCCATTTTCCTGGATTGGAAGAATTAACATAGTTAAAATTGCCATATTACCCAAAGCAATATACAGATTTAAGGCGATTGCCATAAAAATCCAATAAACATTTTTTCAAGAAATATATAAAAGAATCATAAGATTTATATGAAACAACAAAAGACCCCAATCACCAAAGCAATTTTACATAAAAAGAATAAGGCCGGAGGTATAACACTCCTTGATTTCAATCTACATTGCAAAGTATCAACAATCAGGACAGCTTGGTATTGACAGAAAAACAGACACAGAAACCAATAGAACAGCATAAAAAACCCAGAAATAAACCCACAAAAATATAGATAAATAATTTTTCACAAAGGAGCAAAAAATATACAATGATGAAAAGAAAGGCTCTTCAGTAAATGGTGCTGTGAAAATTGAAAAACCACATGCAAAAGAATGAACCTGAACTGTGTACTGTCACTGAACACTGAAATTATCTCAAAGTGAATGGAAGATCTCTACATAAGACCTGAAACAATAAACTGTACACAAGAAATCATTGGTACTAAACTTACAGACCTTAGGTTTAGGAGGACTTTATGAACCTAACCTCAAACACAAAGGAAGTAAAAGAAAAAAAATAAATGAATGGGTTTATATCAAGCTAAAAAGCTTCTGCACAGCAAAAGAAACCATCAACAATGCAAAGAGACAACCAACAAAATAAGAGAAAATATTTGCAAACAATGCCTCTGATAAGGGACTAATATCTATAATATGTAAAGATACTATACAACTCAACAACAACAAACAAAGAACCAATCCAATTAAAAAAATGAGTGGAAACAAACAATCCAATTAAAAAATAGGTGAAAAACCTGAACAAACACTTCTTCCAAAAAGACATACAGGGAGTTCCCTGATGGTGTAGTGGCTTAAGGCTTTGGCGCTGTCAGCGCTGCAGCCTGGGATCGATTCCCAGCCAGGGAGCTACCCACATACCAAAAAGCAAAAAAAAAAAAAACAAACAAAAAAAACCAAATAAACAAAACAAAACAAAAGACATACAAATGGCCAACAGATATATGAAAAAAAAATGCTCAATTTCACTAACTATTAGGAAAATGCAAATCAAAACTACAGTGAGATATCACCTCACACCTGTTAGAATGGCTATTATCAATAAGACAAGGAACAACAAGTGCTGGAGAGGGTGTGGAGGAAAATAAGTTTGCTCATATATTGCTGGTTGAAATACAAACTGGTACAACCAATACGGAATACAGTGGAGGTTTTTCAACAAACTAAGAATAAAGTTACCATATAAACTGGCAGCTCCACTTCTGGGTATCTACCCCCCAAATTTGAAAACTTTAGTTCACAAAGATATATGTACTCCAATGTTCATTACAGCACTGTTCACTATGGCCAAGTAATGAAAAAAGCCAAAGTGTTTTTAATAGATGACTGGATAAAGAAGTGGTGGTACATATACACAATGGAATATTCCTCAGCTTTAAGAAAGGATAAAATAGGGACATATATGACAACATAGATGGACCTTGAGACCATCATGCAAAGCGAAATAAACCAGACAGAAAAATCCAAGAACCATATGATTTCCCTCATTTGTGGAACACAAGTTGAAAGAAACAAAGAAACAAAAACTCATGGACACATTCAATAGTTTAGTGAAGGTAGGGGATGAGGGAGAAGGAAAAGGGTCTCAAATATATTGTGATGGAAAGGAAACTGACTCTTGGTCATGAACACATAGATGATGTATTGTAGCACTTTACACCTAGAACCTATGTAATTTTTACTGACCAATGGTACCTCAATAAACTTAACAACAAGAAAAAGACTTTACTGAGAGTTCATCTGAGTTACTGTAAAATATTTAAAAGAGAATAAAACTGTATTGATTTAAAAAAAAAAGAAAAGTTGCAAAAGGCCCCACAATAAGCAGTATCAGTGTCCATAAAACCAGTTCCCCTTCCCACCATTGAAATTCAGTGGAAACTGGTAGCAGCATTGGGGTATGCTTCTAACAGTACAGTGGTACTAGAGGCTATTAGTAAAATGAGGCAGCACTGCAGGCTAGTGAACATGGCTCCCCTTTCCTATGTGCCACATTCATTTTTTTTTTATGGATAAGAATTTTATTATCAAAATTATTACATCTCTTGTGAAAGTTCAAATGTTACAGCAAGGTGTAAAACTCCACTTGAGAAAGAAGTGATACTTCTTCCCTTCCAAGAGTTCCCCCCACCCCCATCCCATCCCCCCCAGAGATCTGGTCTTGACAGCACCCTGCCCACACAGAGTGGCTGGGGTCTCTGCACTTGCCAGGCAGGGTGAGGGCCGCCTGACCGCTGGCCTCTCACCTCGGTTAACAGCCAAGGGGAGAATGCAAACCCCAGCCAAAATGGAGAGACATTTACATATGTTTTTATATAATATACAAAAAAAACCAGCTTCCCAGGCAACATGATTTCCACTCCCAATGCTCTCCCAGACTGATGGGTTTGTGGGGGAAACAACAAAAAGAAAAGTATTCTGCTGAGGTCTCAGCATTTAAAAAAATCTCCCCTCATTTGAGCAAACACCTGATTTCAATTTTGTAAGGTGAAATTTTGTAACAGTCACACACAAAGAGAGAAGACTGTGCATATGATAGTTGTAGGAGAGGGAAAGAGGGGGACACAAGATGCTGGGGAAAGAAAGGAGGAGAAAACAAACTGGAGGGAAGGAAGGAGACTCACAGTATTATCTTGTCCAAATAAAAAGAAGTAAGGTCCACTGCAGCACCAAAAATTACCTGTCATAGATCTGCTACCCTACCATGGTTATAACTGAATACAAAATTAGATAAATAAAAACACACCGGATATTACAGTAAACAAGTGAAAGAAATAAGCTGGCAACTGTATGGAATTTTAAAAGATTGTGTACCGCACCTGGCTGGCTCCAGAGCTCCTCCAGGAGTGTACAACAGACACAAATGCACTGATGGGGAGAAGCCAGTCTGCTCCTGTCTCTCATCTAGAACAGTGTTAGGTGTGTGGGTGGCTTTCTAACTCTCACCTGTGCCAATCTCAAATAAGCATCCCTCAAAGAAATGTGGGACACACCCACACACAATCCCCTTTCCTATGTACCACTTTCTACCACACATTAGTTGTGCCTTGAGAGTGAAGTGATCTTATACAGAGGATACCTAGGAGTTAATTTCCATAGAAACAGCAACATCTTCTACACACACACACACACACACACACACACACACACACTGTGATCCAGGAAGTGCAAGTAGTGCAAATAAAAGAAAAAATTATGTTATAGAATCACCTACTGGAAAACAAAAGAAGGATGTCTAATTATCAACCTCCTGAGTTAAGATCACAATGATATCTAAATAAGAAAATAGTCCACAGGCAGAGAAACAATACATTAAATGCCACGAACAACAAAGATAGCATCGTAACAGAGAATGAAAATGACAAGTCTCCAGAAAGTAATCAGAAAGTCAATAAACCTATAATTTAAATTACATAGGATGAAAGATTGCAATAATAAAAAAATGCAATATATAGACAAAAAGACATTTAATTAGCAGTGTCCATTTATTTATTTATTTATGTATTTATTTATTTATGTATTTATTTATTTATGTATTTATTTATTGTATGTGGGCAGTTCCCTGGCTGGGAATTGGACCCAGACTGCAGCATTAACAGCACCAGTGCTGAAGCCTTAAGCCACTATACCACCAGGGAACTCCCTTGACATTTAATTAGTACAGGAATAAAATAAATGAACAAAAGGAGTAGTTTAGCAAAAAAAAAAAAAAAAAAAAAAAAAAAAAAAAAAAAAAAAAAAAAAAAAAAAAGAAACTACAAAAAATGAACTAAACGATTTCTGGAACTGAAGAACTTAAGAAATGAGATGAAGAATGCCTTAGAGAACATTGGAAATAGGGCAGATCTAAGAGAAGTGAGAGTTAGTAAGCACAAAGATAAAAATATAAAGCGATTTAGGTAGAACAAGAGAGAGAAGTAAATTTTTTAAAAGTATAAGAAGTCTATGAAAACTATTTGACTCCATTAGAAAAAGCACAATAAGGATACAGGTATCCCAGAAAAAAGAAAGACTGAAGGTAATAGATAGCCCATTCAAGGAAATATTTGATGAGAACTTCCCAAAACAAAGGAAGGGTCTGGCCATTCAAGTACAAAAAGCTAGCAGAACACCTATTCTCTCAATGCAAAAAGACTTTCTCCAAAACACTTTATATTAAAACTGTCAAAAGGTAATAATTAAAAATATTTCAAGGCAGCAGGGGAAAAATTGACACTAAGTTATAAAGAAAACCTCATCAGCTTATCATCAGATTTTTAAAAGAAATCCTACAGGCCAGGAGAGAGTAGAATAATATATTTAAAATATATTTGAGAGAGAGAAATCAGAGGCCAAGAATAATGTATTCAGCAAAGTTAGTCTTCAGATACTAAGTAGGAATAAAGGCTTTCCCAGAAACCAATGAAGATAAGATGCAATCAGACAAAAAAGGACTATTTTGTCTATGAGACATTTTGCACAAACCTTATGATAATCACAAAACAAAAATTCAGAGCTAAGACATAGAACATAAAAAAAGGGGGGAGTAGAACATCATTGAAAAATTACAAAATTAGGAGTTCTCTGGTGGTGTAGTGGCTAGGCTTTGGCGCTCTTAACGCTGCGGCCTGGGTTCGATTCCCAACGAGGGAAACATCCCCCCTTCCCAAAGGAAAAGAAAATCACAAAACTAAAACAGCAGACAGAAACACAAGGGAAGAGACACAATGGAGATATAGAGAAACCAGAAAACAAAAGATAAAATGGCTGTAGTCAGTCCTCATATATCAATACTTATTCTAAATGTAAATGGACTTAACTCACCAATGAAAAGACAGAGTAGCTAGGTAGACTAAAATATATGACCTTACTACATGCTGCCTTCAGGAGATGCACCTCAGCTCCAAAGAAAAATATAGGCTCAAAGTGAAGGGGTGAAAGACAACACTACAAACAATGGTAGCCAGAGAAAAGTGAGTGTAACCTTATTGATATAAGGCAAAATAAATTTCAAGATAAAAAATGTAGTAAGAGACAAAGGCAGACATTTTTAATGATTAAGACAATTTGTCAAGAAGGCATAATATTTATTAATATATCTGTACATACTTAGAAATACCAAAATATATATAAAAAAATATTGATAGACCTCAGAGGGAGAAACTGGTGTTAATATAGTAATGGTGAAAGACTTTAGTACCCTCTTACATGAATGAAAATTCAACATAAAATTATTGGCTTTAAATGACACATTAGACCAGATGGATTTAATTGATATTTGTAAAAGTTTCCATCCCAAAATGACAGAATAAACATTCATCTCAAGTGCATATAAAATATTTTCAAAGAAAGGCTATATCAGTACACAAAACACATTGCAATGAATTTCAGGAGATTGGTGCAGAGAAATGGTGCTAAGAGGGAAGTTTATAGTATTACAAGCTTACCTCAAACAAAACAAAACAAAAAAAATCTCAAATAAGCAATCTAACATGACACTTTAAAAAACTAGGAAAACAGTAACTGATACGAAGTCAGTAGAAGAAAGGAAAAGATAAAAATCAGAACAGAAATAATAAAATAGAGAATAAAAATTTAATAGGAAAAAATTAATGAATCAGAGAGCTGGTTTCAAAAAGATAAACATAATTGATAATCCTTTAGCTAGACTAGGGAACAAACAGAGAAGACTAAAAAAATAAAAAAGTCAGGAAGAGGAGACATTACAACGGATATCAAAAGAATACAAAGGATTATACAAGTATATTACAAAAGGCTATATGCTCACAAGTTGAACAACCCACGAAAAATGGACAAATTATTAGAAGTGTACAATATTCCTAGACTAAATCATACAAGAATAAAAATCACACCTGAATACACTGATTACTAGTAAAGAAATTAAAATAGTAATAAAAAACTTTCCCCCAGATAAAGGTCCAGGACTAGATGGCTTCATTACTGAATTCTACCAAACATTCAAAGATTTCATGACTATCTTTGTCAAACTCTTCCAAAAAAATTAATGTGGAGTAAATATTGTCTAAATTACTTTATGAGGCCAATGATACCAATACAAAAACCAGGCAAGACACACAAAAAAGAGAATTACAGGCCAATATCTCTGATAAATATAGATGTAAAAGTTCTCAACAAATAATGGCAAATTGAATACAACAATATTTTTTAAAATCTATATTCCACAAGCAACAAAATGGTGGCATGAGAGTGACCTCCAAAAAACTCCTCTGGAGATTATAACTAATAAAGAACCTGTACCTCAACCAAGGACCCTCTACACAATGTACAATCACAGCTAAGAAACTGATTCATCACATTAAGATACCACATTAAGATTCATCACATTAAGATGCAAGTGGGCAGAGGTTTAATAAAAGAAATAAAAGGGAAAGAGTGAGAACACAGCCGGGCATGGGTGACCACTTGAAACTCTACCACTAGAGGAGGGAGGAAAAAGAAGGCAGCAAGAGACAGCTCTGGACCTCATTTGCTCTATAAGACAGAGAAAAAAAGGCCCAGAATTGGGTATGTTAGATACCGCACCCACCTCACTTTGGTCCCAGGAGGTGCAGAGAAGGGGGAGTGATGGGGCTGTGAGGGGATGCAGTGCAAATGCTCCAGCCTGGAAAGAAAAAGAGAGAGCGGGCAGTGTGAGCATTTCTTGGCCCACAACCAGCACAATATGGAAGACCAGCAAATGGGACTGACTCTAAAGCTCAGGGCAGTGTTCACACACAGGGCAAACCAAGAACAGAAAAGCACAATTATACCCAAGCTTCATGAACAATGCTCAGAGCCACAGGAAGAAAACAAAGCCACAAACACCCCCCACTCCCCACCCCCCATCCCCCAGACCTCTGCCCTCCCAATATCAGCAGCAAACACCAAAGAAATTGCATCAGTAAGAGTTCAGAGAGCCTGCAAAATGAGAAACCAGAGAATGAGAGCTCAAAATAAAAAGATAGGGACAGATGACCCATCAGAAAAAGAACTCAAAGCAATGGTTATAAAAAAGCTTAAGGAACAGAATGATAATTTCATACTTAATCTTAACCAAAAGGCAGAGAAGAAATTGAATGATAATTTCAACAGTGAGATAGCAAGCATCAAAGAAGACTTACAAACCATTATAAAGGACCAGAGAGAGATAATGACTACATTAACTGAGATGAAGGACACAATAAAAGTCACTAAACTAGATAAGATAGAAGTGCAAAGCAGTGATTTGCAGAAAAAGTCAGCAGAAAACACCCAGCAAAAACAGTTAGATGATTTAAAAAAAATGAGGAAGGAGTGAGATTTCTCTGGGACTATTTTAAATGTAAGAATACCAGAATAATCCAGAAGCAACAGAGGAAAAGCAAGGGATCAATAAATTATTGGAAGAAATAATGACTGAAAAATTTCCTAACCTGGAGAAGGAAATAGACATACAAGTCCAGGAGGGACAGAAAATTCCAAACAAAAGGATCCTAAACAAGAACACACTGAGAAACATCATAATAAAAATGGCAAAAGTTAAAGAAAAAGAGAATTCTAAAAAACAGCAACAGAAATGCAAGTAATAAATTATAAGGGAACACTCATTCCACTCTGAGCTAATTTCTCACCAGAAACTTTACAGGCCAGAAGGGATTTGCAGAAAATATTCAATGTGATGAAAACCAGGGGTCTACAACCAAAAATAATGTATTCAGCAAGGGTAGCATTCCAAATTGAAGGACAGGTAAAGAGCTTCTCAGATAAAGAAAAGCTGAAGAAATACATCACTACCAAACCAGTACTACAAAGAATGTTAGAGGGACTTCTTTAATATGGGAGGAGGGATGGAAGAGTGGGTAAAATAAGAGGAAGGGCTGGAGAAATTTAGTTTGATTGCTAACATAAAATTGAAAGCAACAAAACCAAAAAAATTGTATACCATGATCAAGTGGGATTTTTTTCATGATGCAAGCAAGGGTGGTATAACATCTGCAAATCTTTGAACATCATACACCACATTAAAAAAATAAAAGATACAAATCATATGATCATCTCAGTACATGCAAGAAATGTATTTCATAGGATACATTTATTTATGAGTAAAACACCCAATAAAATGGGCATACAGGGAAAGGGCTATGACATAATAAAGCTCATATATGACAAAGCCTCAGCTAGCATCATACCTGATAGTGAAAAGCTGGAATAATTTCCTCTAAGATCAGGAACAACACAAAGATTCCCACTTCTACCAATGTTATTTAACATAGTACCAGAACTTCTAGCCAGAGCAATTATGCAAGAAAAAGAAATGTATCCAAATTAGAAAGAAAAACGTAAATCAGTCACTCTTCACAAATGACATCATTTTATATATATAAAACCCAAAAGACTTCACTAACAACCTATTAGTAATAATGAACAAATATAATAAAGTTGTACAATAGATTAATATATAAAAATCTGTTGCATTTTAATATACTAATAATTAAATATCAGAGATGAATAAAAATAATTTTATTTACAATTGCAACCAAAAGAAAAAGTAACTAAGCACAAACTTAAAGTAAGTGAAGAACCTATACACTGAAAACTACAAGACATTGTTAAAAGTAATTGACAAAGAAACAAAAAAAATGAAAAGATATTATGTATTCATGGAATGAAGAAATCAATGTTGTTAAATATGCATATGACCTAAAGCAATTTACAAATTTAATGCAATCCCTATCAAAAGCCCAATGGCATCTTTCATAGAAATAAAAAAATTTCTCAAATCTGTGAGAAAACACAAAAGTTTCCAAATGGCCAAAGAAATCATAAGAAAAAAAGAACAAAGTTGTAAGTATCACACTCCTCAACTTCAGATTATACTACAAAGTAATAGTAGTTAAAAGAGTATGGTATTGGCAGAAGAAAAGACACACAGACAAATGTAATAGATTTATGAGCCCCCCAAAAACCCCCACACATACGTGGGCATTTGATTTATGACAAATGAACCAAGAATATAAAATGGAGAAAGTCTCTTTAAAAATGTTCTTGAGAAAAACTGGACAGCCATATGAAAAGGAATAACTGTAGACCACTATGTTATACAACACACAAAAACTAACTGAAAATAGATTAAAGACTTGAAGGTGAAGACCTGAAACAATAAAATACTTAGAAGAATAACATAGACACTAAACTTTTCTCCCCTTGCTTTTGATGTCAAATCCACAAAATCATCTTAGTGATTGACATCAAAAGTGGGGGGGGGGAAGCAACAATATATGAATGATGCTACAAAAAACTAAAAAGCTTCTGCACACAAAAATGAAAATCTTGAATAAAACAAAAAGGCAACCAACCAAATAAGAGAAAGTGTTTGCAAATGATATTTAATAAGGAGTTAATATCCAAAATATATAAAGAACTCATACAACTCAACAACAGTAAAAGAAGCCAATGCAGAAAATGGCCAAAGGTTTGTATAGATACTTTTCCCAAAAAGACATACAAATGGCCAACAGATATTTAAAAATATGTTCAACATCAGTAGTTATTAGAAAAATGGATATCAAAAACACAATGAGATATCAGCTCATACCTGAATGGCTATTATCAAAAAGATAAGATATCATGTGTTGGGAAAGATATGGGGAAAAGAAAACCCCATACACTAGGTAGGATTGTAAACTGGTGCAGCCACTATGAAAAACAGTATGAAGTTGCCTTAAAAATTTAACAGAACTATCACATGATCCAGCAATTCCACTTCTGGATATTCCCCCCCAATAAAAAAATACTAATTTTTAAATACGTAAGACCCCTGTGTTTACTACAGGATTCTTTATAATAACCAAGACATGCAAAAACCTAAATGTTTATTGGCAGATGACTAAATTAAAAACATATGATAAATACATACAATGGAATACCACTCAGTCATAAAATCATGAGATGTTGCCATTTGCAGCATCACAGATAAATCTTATGGGTATTATGTTAAGTGAAATGAGTCATTTGGAAAGAAACAAAAACCATATAATTTTACTCATATGTAAAATATTTTAAAAAGTAACAAATTAATTAAATAAACAAAATTAAACTCAAATGTAGGCAACAGAAAAATGGTTACCGAAAGAAAATGGGATGGGGAAGGCAAATTGGGTAAAGGGAGTCCAATGTATGGTAATGGAAGGACACTAGACTTTGGATGGTGACCACACTGTAAAATATGCAGATACCAAATTATAATATTGCACAACTGAACTTTATATGTTATTAATAAATGTTAAGCAGATTTTTTTCATAGGATGTTTGAGAAAGCCTCAGAATCTATAATTTTGGAGCACTGATGAAAAATATTTATTTTCCAAAGACAGTGAACACAGAAGTGCAAAACTTCAGGAATGTAGAAAATAAAAGTACCAAAATCAATCTCAAAGGCTTGAAAATATGCAAGTAACATGATAAGAAATTAAAAATAGCTGTTTTAAAGAACCTCAGTGAGCTACAAAACAAACAAACAAACAAACAAAGACAATTCCATGAAGTAAAGAAAAATATATTAGAACAAAATAATACTATAAGAGAAAGAGAGAAGTAGTTAAAAATAATGCAGATTGGCTCCTGAGACACTGTCTTTGCTCGAGCCCACTCCTACATCTTTGGAGTGTACTTTCCCCTCAATAAACTATCTTTTTGTTTCACCACTTTAAAAAGAAATAATAATGCACATTTCTGAGCTGAGGATCATGATGAATAAAATGAACAATGCAACAGAAATAACTATAGCTACCATAACTTGTTACCAAATACACAGAATAAAAAGGGGTGTATTGTGACATTAAAATATGAGAAGAGTAAAAAGGGGTATAGACTTTATAAAAAATTGTAATTCACCCGCATAAAATGACCTGTTTTATTTCAGAGATGTTTCATGTAAACCTTTCTGGTGACCACAAAGCAAGAATCTAGAATGGCATTACAAATATAACATAAACACACACACACACACACACACACACACACACACGTGCGCGCACACTCACACACACTCACACACATAGCATACCACCATGGAAAACCACCAATTTACAAATGTAGGTTAAAACAGAGGGAGAAATAGACAATAAAAATACAAAACCACCAAAAAGCAATTAATTAAGATGGCAATAGTAAGTCCTTATATATCAAAAATCATTTAAAATGTAAATAGATTGAATTCACCAATGAGAGGCAGAGTGGCTAGATAAATAAAAAAGAATAAGAACAAATTACATTCAGTCTACAAAGGACTCAATTCAGCTTTCAAGTCACACATAGTTATTCTTCACATTTTTTTTCTTTGTTCTCTGATTGGATATTTTTAAGTTGCTGTCTCAACTCATATTTTATTCTTATTCTTATTCCATTCTGATTTTGATACTTCCTATTGCATTTTTTTCTCTGAAAACATATTTGACATATAACATTTTGTAAATTGAAGGTATACAACATGTTGATTTGATACATTCATATGTTGTAATATGATTGTCATTGTAGCAATAGTTAGCATCTTTATTGTGTCACATAATTATTATTTATTTTTCATGGTTAGAAAAATTAAGATATAACCTCATTGAGTTTGATGATTATAATACAGTATTGTTCACATTCACTATACTATACATTAGACCTCAGGGTTGTTTTTTCTTTCCCCCCAGGCGGGGTTGATGTATCTTTTTTAAAATTTTATTTTAGTTTTCAATTACTTTTAATTTACAATATTATTTTGGTTTCAGGTGTAAAACATAGTAATGACAAAGTTATATAATAACTTACAAAATCATCATTCCAATACACCTGGTTCCCATCGGACACCATATATGGTTATTACAATAATATTAACTATATGTCCTATGCTGTACTTTAAATTCCTGTAACCATTTTATATCTATGAATTTGTACTTCTTAATTTTTCCCCTTATCATCCATCCCTCTAGCCCTCCTCTTATCACTCCAACCCATATAACCCATATAGTAACCATCTGACACCAAAAATAGATATTGCAATATTATTTAATATGCTCCCATACTATACCCTATAGCCCATAACTATTACAATGTGACAACTAATCTGAACTTCCCAATTCCTTCCCCTTATTTCTCTCACTCCCCCAACCCTCCTCTCATCTACAAACAATCTAAATAGTTTCTGTATCTATGAATCTGTTCTTCTGCTTATTTATTTTTTTCTTTGGATTCCACCTGTAAGAGAGGTAAACTAGTGTCCGTCTTCTTCTGTTTGACTGCACTCAGTACAATACCTTCCATGTCTTTTAATTAAATCTTTTAATTAATTTAAATTGAAAGTGCCTATTGATAGATATGTAGCTATGGCCATTTTATTATTTATAATTTTTCCTTTCCTTTTTTTTTTTTTTAATCTTAGAATAGTCCCTCTACCATTCCTTGTAGTACTGGTTTCATGGTGATGAACTCAACTATCTTTTCCTTGTCTGGAGAGCTCTTTATCTGTCCTTCAGTTTTGAATGATAGCCTTGTTGGATACATTAATCTCAATTGTAAATTTTTGGTTTTCATCATGTTGAATATTTTCTGCCACTCCCTCTGGCCAGTGAAGTTTCTATTGAGAAATCAGCTGACAGTTGTATGGGTGCTGTCTTATAAGTTACTACATGCATTTCTCTTGCTGCTTTTAGAATTTTCTCTTTGTCTTTAGACTTTGACATTTTAATTATGATGTGTCTTGGTGTGGTCCTGTTTGGGTTCATCTTGTTTGAAACTCTCTTTGCTTCTGAGGCTTGTATGTCTATTTACTTCACCAGGTTAGAAAACGTTTCGGTCATATTTCTTCAAATAAGTTCTCCATCCCTTGCTGCTTCTCTGCTTCTACTGGCACTCCTATGATGAAAATATTGTTATGTTTGATGTTGTCCCAAAGGAATATTAAACTATCTGCATTTTTTTGGATTCTTTTTTCTTTTTGTTGTTTTGATTGCATGCTTACTGCCACCTTTTCTTCTAATTCACTGATTTGTGTCTCTTCTTTATCTAATCTGGTGATTCCTTCTATTTCTTTCTCTTATTAAATTTATTGGGGTGACATTGGTTAGTAAAATGCCATAGCTACCAGGTGTATAGTTTTTATTGTCTATGTTTTACATTGTATTCTAACCACCCAGAGTCATTTCTTTTTCTATCACCACATATTTGAATTCCTCACCACCTTTTCCCAAATCCCTCCCACTTTTCTTCTGGCCAATACTAAACTATTATCTGTGTCCAAGATATTTTTTTCTATTTTGATTGCTCATTTATTATGTTCTTTAGGTTTGACATATAAGTGAGATCATTTGGTATTTTTCTTTCTCAGTCTGACTTATTTCGCTTAGCATGATATTTTCTAGTTCCATCTATGTTGGTGCCAAAGATAAGATTTTATTCTTCTTTATGGCTGAGTAATACTCCATTGTGCAAGTGTACCACAGCTTCTTTATCTAATCATTTATTGATGGGCATGGAGGTTGTTTCCATATCTTGTCTATTGTGAATAATGCTCTAATACATTTATGGGTGCATATATTTTTTCAAATTAGTGTTTTAGATTTTTTTTTGCATAAATACCCAGGAATGGAATTGCTGGATCATAAGGTAGTTTTACTTTTAATTTTTTGAGAAACCTCCATATTGTTTTTCATAGTGTCTGGATGAATTTGCAGTCTCACTAACAGTGAAAAGGGGTTCTCTTTTTTTCTATATCCTGCTAACATGTGTTGTTGGTTGATTTACTGATGATAGTAATTCTGACAGGACGGAGGTGGTATCTCATTGTGGTTTTGATTTGCATTTCTCTGATGACTGGTGATGTTGAAAATATTTTCATGTGTCCATTGGGTATCTGTGTGTCTTCTTTGAAGAAATATCTATTCAGGTTTTCTTCCCATTTTAAAAATTGAGTTATTTATTTTGTGTGTGTGTGTTCAGTTGTATGGGTTTCTAATTAATTTTGGATATTACATCTTTATCTCATGCCTCATTGGCAAAAATCTTTCATGTTGTAAAATAACTTTGCATTTTGTTGATGGCTTCCTTTGTTGAAAAAAAAAACTTCCCCATTGTATGTTTTTTGCTCCTTTATCAAAAATTATTTGTCCATAAATTTGTGGGTTTATTTCTGGGTTTTCAGTTCTATTCCATTGGTTTATATTTCTGTTCTTCTGCCAGTACCAAGCTGTTTTGACTATTGATGCTTTGTAATATAAAGAGAAGTCAGGAAGTGTAATGCCACCAGTCTTATTCTTTTTATTTAGTATTGCTTTGGCAATTTGAGGTCTTTTATGAAAATTGATTTCTCTCTCTTTTTTTTTTTTTTTTGTATGCGAATAGTTCCCTGGCCGGGAATCAAACCTAGGCTGCAGTGCTGACAGTGCCAGCGATGAAGCCTTAAGCCACTACACCACCAGGGAACTTATTATACATCAAGTTGACAATGCACTGTAAAATTGTATGCCTGAAACCTATGTAATCCTTGCTAACAGATGTCACCCCAATAAGTCCAACAATAAACCAAAAAAACCAAAAAAACCCCCCAAAAAACAAAAAAAATTAAAAATGATAAGATGCAGAACAAAGAACACGCAAATCGTCAATCCAGCACCTTCCAAATGCTCCAACTTGATCTAGCATCATCTATACATCATGTATCCTTCTAATTACAATAGACTTTATCCTATACAATAAAACATTAATTTATTTATCAAGCTTAAAAAAAACCAAAAACAACAATAACAAAAAAAAAAAAAACAAAAAAACTTTTAATCTAATGTAGTCCCATTTGTTTATTTTTTTCTTTTGTTTCCTTTATGCAAAAAGACATAATACATCATTGAGATATTGCTAAGGATAATGTCTGAGAGATTGCTTTCTATATTTTCTTCTAGGAGTTTTATGGTTTCAAGTGTTATATTTAGGTCTTTAATCCACTCTAAGTTTATTTTTGTATATGGTGTATGAAGGTGGTCCAATTTTATTTTTTTGCATGTGGCTGTCCAGTTCTCCAAGCACCATTTGTTAAAAAGACTGTCTACCTCAATGTAAGTTCTTGTTCCCTTTATCATAGATTAATTGGCCATATAGAAATGAATTTATTTCTGAGCTCTCTATTTTATTCCATTGGTTGATATGTCTGTTTTAATGCCAATAACATGCTGTTTTGATAACTGTGGCCTTGTAGTGTAATTTGGTGTCTGGTAGCATGATTACAACTTTATTCTTCTTTCTCAAGGTTGATGTGTCTATTTTAGATCTTTTATGGTTCCATATAAATTTTCGGGTTATATGCTCTATTTCTGTGAAGAATGTCATTGGCATTTTTATGGGAATTGCATTGAATCTATGGATAGCTTTAGGTAGTATGGATATTTTAACTATATTAATTGTTCCTATCCATGCTTTTTGTATGTGTTTCCATTTATTTGTGTCTTCTTTGACGTTTCACTTCAGTACTTTATAATTTTCTGAGTGTAGGCTTTTTACTTCCTTGGTTAAATTTATTCATATGTTTTCTCGTAATGCAATTGTAAATGGGATTGTTTTCTTATTTTCTCCTTCTGCTAGTTTGTTATTGGTGTATAAGAATGCAACTGATTCTGGATATTTTATTTTGTATCCTGCCACTTTACTAAATTCACTTATCAGTTCCAATAATTTTGGGGTCAAATCTTTGGGATTCTCTATAGATAGTATCATATGGTCTGCAAATAATAATAGTTTTACTTCTTTTCCTATTTGGATGACTTTATTTGTTATTCTTGTTTGATTGCTGTGGCTAGAACTTCCAGTACTATGTTGAATAAAAGTAGTGAACATGGGCATTCTTGTCTTGTTCCTGATCTTAAGGGGAATACTTTTAGCTTTTCCTTATTGAGTTTGATGTTAACTGTGTTTATCACATATAGCCTTTATTAAATTGAGCTATGTTATTTCTATTTCCACTTTGCTGAGCGTTTTTATAATAAATGACTGCTAAATTTTGTCCAGTGCTTCTTCTGTATCTATTGAAATGACCATCTGGTTTTTATTTTTCATTTTGTTAATGTAGTGTATCACTTAATTGATGTATGTATATGGAACCAACCTTGTATTTCAGGAATGAATTCCACCTTATCATGGTATGTGACCTTTGAAATATATTTCTGAATTCAATTTGCTAATATTTTCTTGAGAATTTTTGCATCCGTGTTCATTAGAGATATTGACCAGATATATATTTTCTGTTTGTTTTTTTTTTTTTTTTTTTTGTAGTGTCATTATCTGGTTTTGGAATCAAGGTAATAGTGGCCTCATAAAATGAGATAAAATGAGTTTGGGAGCTTTTCCTCTTCCTGCATTTTTTAAAATTGTTTGAGGAGTATAGGTGTTAATTCTTTTTTTTTTTTTTTATCTGGTCAAGCACTTTTGTTTATTGGAAGCTTGTTGATTACTGATTCATTTTGTTGTTAGTAATTGGCTATTTAGAACTTTATTTCTCTTATATTTAACCTTGGAGGTTTGTATATTTCTAAGAATCTATCCATTTCTTCGAAATTACTATATATGTTGGTGTATAGTTCTTCATTGTATTTCTGTGGTGTCTGATGTCACTTCTCTTTAATTTTTATTTCATTTATTTGAACTCTCTCTCTCTCTCTCTCTCTCTCTCTCTCTCTCTCTCAGAGTTTGGTTAAGGGTTTGCCAATTTTGTTTTTCTTTTCAAAGAACCAGTTTTTTGTTTCATTGATCTTTGTGTTGTCTTCTTAATCTCAAGTTTGTTTATTTCTGCTCTGATTATTATTATTTTCTTTCTTCTGCTGATTTTAGGTTTTGCTTGCTATTATTTCTTCATCTTCCTTTGGTGTAAAGTTAAACTGTTTATTTGAGATTTATATTTTTTGTTCTTTAGGTAAGCCTGCATTGCTATAAATTTCCCTCTCAGGATTACTTTTGCTGTGTTCCATAGATTTTGGGTAGTTGTGTTTTCATTCTTGTTTGTCTCAAGGTAACTTTTTATTTTTACCTTAGGGATTCCCTGGTAGTGTAGAGGCTAGGCTTCGGCACTCTCAATGCCATACCCTGGGTTCAATTCCCAGGCAAGAAACCACCTAAAAAATAAATAAAATAAAAATTATAAAAAGCTGCACCTTTAAATTTTTTCCTTAATCTCATTGTTGACCCATTTATTGTCTAACCTCCATGTTTGTACATGTTTCTTTTCTTTTTTCTTTCTTATAATTGATTTCTAGTTTCATACTGTTGTCAGAGAGGGTACTTTATATGATTTCAATTCTGTTAAATTTATTGAGGTTTCTTTTGTGGCCTAACATGTGATCTATCTTGGAAACTGTCCATGTGAATTTGAAAAGTATGTGCATTCTGCTGCTTTGAGATGTAATGCTCTAAAGATATTAATTAAATCCATCTATTCTAGCTTGTCATTTAAGGCTACTTTATTCATGTTGATTTTTCAAGTAGAAGATCTGTCTATTAGTGCCATTGTGGTGTTATATTCCCCTATTATAATTGTGTTACTGTTGATATTTGCTTTTATGTAAGTCCATATTTGCTTTATGTATTTAGGTGCTCCTATATTGGGTGCCTAAATGTTTATAAGAGTTATGTCTTCTTGTTGGACTGATACCTTTATAATTATGTAATTTCCTTCTTTGTCTCTTGTTATAGTCATTGTTTTAAAGTTTATTTTGTCCAATATAGGTATTGCTACCCCAGCTTTTTTTTTTTAAATTTCCATTTGCATGGAATATGCTTTTCCATCTCTTTACTTTCAGTCTATGTGTATTTTTTTTCTGAAATGAGTCTCTTGTGGACAATATATGCCTGAGTCTTGCTTTCTTATCCATTTGGTTACCCTATGTCTTTTGATTGGAGCGTTTAGTCCATTTACATTTAAAGCGACTATTGATAAGTCAATGCCATGTTATTATTTATGTTTTTATTTTCTTTTGTTTGCTTATTTTCTCCTTTCTTTTGCTTAAAGAAGTCCCTTTAGCATTTCTTGTAATGCTGGCCTGGTGGGCTTCTTATCTGGGAAGTTCTTCATCGCTCCTTCAATTTTAAATAATAGCCTTGCTGGGTAGCATAATCTTGATTGTAGGCTCCTGTTTTTCATTACTTTTAGTATTCCCTGCCATTCTCTTCTGTCCTGTAAGATTTCTATTGAGAAATCTGTTAATAGTCTTATGGGAACTCCCTTGCAGGTAAGTTGCTGTCTTTCTCTTACTAGTTTTAGGATTCTTTCTTTGTCTTTAACCTTTGCCATTGAAATTATAATGTGTTTTGGTGTGGACCTGTTTGGGTTCATCTTGATTGGGACTCTCTGTTCTTCTTGGTTTGTGTGTCTATTCCTTTTGCCAGGTTAGAAAATTTTTCAGTCATTATTTTTCTTAAATAGGTTTTCTATCCCTTGCTTTCTCTCTTCTTCTTCTGGTACCCCTATGATCCAAATGTTGTTATGCTTGATGTTGTCCCAGAGGTCTGTCAGGCTACTCATTTAAAATAAATGGTTTTTTTTTTCTCTTTGCTCTTCCATTTGGGTATTTTCTGCTACCTTGTCTTCCAGATCACTGATTTAATTTTCTCAGTTATCTAACCTGTTGTTGATTCCTTTTAGTGCAGTTTTCAATTCAGTTGTTGTATTTTTCATTTTTGATTGTTTATTTTTTTTATGGTTTCTATGTCTTTTTTTATGACTGCTATGTCTTTGTTAAAGTTTTCAGTAAGTTCCTAAAACATTCTTATAACCTGTTTTCTAAACTCTTGCTCTGGTAGGTTAATTGCCTTCATTTCATTTAACTCTATCTCTGAAAGTTTCTTTTGTTTCTTAATTTGGTACATGTTACTCTGTTTCTTAATCTGGCTTTGTCTCTGTGTTTGTTTCTATGTAGTAGGTTTACCTTTTAGGTCTCTTAGTCTTTGCTTGGTGGCTTATGTAGTATGTGTCCTGTGTGTTCCAATGGTGGAACTGCCTTGATTTCCTGTGTGTGTAATCTAAGATTGTTCTTGAGTGTATAGTGTTTTCTTTAGTTGTACTTGAGTGGTATGCTGCTCACAGCACATCATTAACTGTCAAAGGGGAGTGGCAGAGTAACACTGAAAGCTTCCCAGTTCACTGCAGACAGCCACTCTTGCTGAAGTCTGCAAGAAAATCTTCCCCTGTTAGTAAGGTGGGCTGATCACTCACACACCTAGAGTGTCTCCGTGTTGACAGGGCAGGTCTCTAGCAGGCCTGTGTTTACTTTTGGAAAAGAACAAGACAAGAAACAGGCAAACAAATAAATATACAAAATCAAACAAACAAACAAACAAGTTACTTGAGAGTCTCGGGATTGCAGCACATTTTTTGCTGCCCTGGGGGTAGGGGGTGGGGGTGAAGCTTCATTGGAAGCTTCCCAGGCAGTCTCAAAGAGCTACTCCTGCAAAAGACCTAAAAAGGTCTGCCCCCACTAGTAAGGAGGGGCTGATAGCTCAGCAGTACAAAATTCCTCTATGTAGTCAGGGCAACAATTCAGAGTGCCTGTGTGAACTTTGAAAAAAAAGAAAAAGACTGAAGAAGACAAGATGGCGACTGGAGAAGAGGTCCCTAAAGCCTCTCCCAGAAAACACAATTGAACGGCCATCCAGGAGCCAAGAAAGAGGACCCTGAGTGACAAACCAGCTGCTGAGTATTCCACAAATCACAAGTAAACACCTGAAGGCTGGCAAGAAGGAGGAGAGTCATGGAGAGGGAAGGGAGCAGAGATGGACCACGCGGGATTGGGATGCGATCCCTACTGACTATTCGGACCTGCACAGTTTGGGGGAGTGGAGAGAGACTGGAGAGCTGGGGACAGAAGGAGTTTGGGAGCCAGCCTCTGGAACTTTTGAGTGGTAGAAGGGCTGAGCGAGGACTCTGAACTGCAAAGATGACACCCCAGCTCTAAGCCCCCTGGAGACCTACACAGGGCTGCAGTTCCTGTTCCCAGCCCACTGCAAAGGCGATCCTGCTGTCTCAGACCAGGTCCACAGCTTTGGACTTATGGAGCAGGCACTTCCTCGTGGACCCCAGGGTTCTGAAAGCAGTGTGAGCTCTTAGACAACTAGGTACTGAATCAGGGCTGGGAAGAAAAACTGATTTGATAACATTCACCCCAGCTAGCAAAAACAAGCCCCAGCAAAGGGCTTGAAACAGCTTCCCCAGCAGAGGGCAGAGGCAGAGCCGCCTTTGGAAAACCTTTTGTTGGCCTCTCCCCAGGATATATGCACATCCAAACGCAGTAGGAGATCAGAAAAAAGAAACAAACAGCCCCCTTTCCCCCAAAACTTCATCCATAGTTCCACCTAGTGTCTGCCCTACAGCAAGACACCACAAAAGAAATAATCTGGGCACTGAACATAAAGCCCTCATGTCGAAGAGGAAGAACCCAGCGGACAGGATGAATTCCTTAAAAACTAAAACTCCTCAGAAAGAACATAAAATTTATGCAGAAGATAGCCTGTTACAATTGGAAGGCTCTCATTTAAGTGATGGAGAATTTAAAGCAGCCATTCTAAAGGCTGTGAGAGAAATGAAAACCTATTGGCGGAACACCATAGGAGATAAATAATATTAAAAAAAGATATAAACGACATAAAAAAGGAACTCTGTGAACAAAAAGAACAATTTAACAAAGAAATTTAAAACATAAGAAAGATTGAGACAGAAATATGAGAAATAAATAATACCATAAAAGAAGTGAGAAATGAAATAACTGCCATAGGAAACAGGATCAACCAGATGGAGGAAAGAATTAGTGATATTGAAGACCAGAACATGGAAACAGCTCAGAAAGAGGAAGAGAGGGAATATAGAACCAAAAAGATTGAAAGAACTCTGCAAGAAATATCTGACTCCATGAGACAAAACAACATCAGGATAATAGGAATAGAAGAGGGGGCAGAGCAATCTACAGAGAGCATACTCAAACAAATCATAGATGAGAACTTTCCAAACCTATGGAAAGATCTGGAACCCCAAGTTCAATAAGAAAACAGATCCCCCAGATACCTGGACCCCAACAGATCTTCTCCAAGACACATGGTACTAAAGATGTCCAAAACTAGAGACAAAGAGACAATTCTCAAGGCAGCCAGGGAAAAAAGAACTATAACCTTTAGAGGAAAACCCATCAGGCTGGCATCAGATTTCTCAGCAGAAATTCTACAAGCCAGGAGAGAGTGGAAACCAATATTCAAAAATTTAAAAGAGAGAAACTTCCAGCCAAGAATAAATTATCCAGCAAAATTATCTTTCAGATATGAAGGTGGAATAAAGACCTTCTCAGACAAACAGAAGCTGAGGGAATTGGCCAGCACGAGGCCAGCACTCCAAGAAATACTGAAGGAGGCTCTTCAGCCTGAAACAAAACATCAGGACAAATGGAACAAACTTGGGGCAACAAGAAAGAAAAAAAAAATAAACAAATAACAAACAAACAAAAACACAGAAAGAAATAAGTAATGGCCACAGGAAATCCTCACATATTGATCATCACTCTAAATGTTAATGGACTGAACTCACTAATAAAAAGACACAGAGTAGCAGACTGGATTAAAAAACAGAATGCATCCATATGCTGTCTCCAAGAAACACACCTCAGCCATAAGGACAAACACAGACTCAGAGTGAAAGGATGGGATACAATACTCCAAGCAAATGGTAACCAGAGAAAAGCAGGAGTGGCCATACTGATATCTGATGAAATAAACTTCAAGTTAAAAAAGATAGTAAAAGACAAAGATGGTCATTACATAATGATAAAAAGCACAATGCAACAACAAGACTTGACACTAATCAACATATATGCTCCCAACCAGGATGCACCAAAATATACAAAGAAACTACTAACAGGCTTGAAAGGAGAAACTGATGAATACACAATCATAGTGGGGGACTTAAACACCCCGCTAACAGCCATGGACAGCTCATCCAAACAGAAAATAAATAAGGAAATAACAGCTCTAAATGACACATTAGAGCAATTGGACATCATTGACATTTACAGACACTTCATCCTGCAAAAAGAGACTACACCTTCTTTTCTAGTGCGTATGGAACATTCTCAACAATAGACCATATGCTGGGACACAAAAGTAGCTTCAGCAACTTCAAGATGATTGAAATCATACCAAGTGTATTCTCAGACCACAAAGCTTTGAAATTGGAGATCAAGTGTAAAAGGAAAGCATTAAAAACCACATATACATGGAGATTAAACAACAGCTTATTAAAAAAGGACTGGATAAAAGAACAAATAAAAGATCAGATTAAAAAATATATAGAAACTAATGACAATGAAAATACAACGCATCAGAATTTTTGGGACACAGCGAAAGTGGTAATAAGAGGGAAATTTATATCATTACAGGCCTATCTTAAGAAACAAGAAAAATCACAAGCAAACATGTTAGCATCCCATCTTAAAGAACTAGTAAAAGAAGAACAGACAAAACCCAAAGTCAGCAGAAGGAAAGAAATAATAAAAATTAAAGCAGAGCTAAACCAATTAGCAAACAGAAAGACAATAGAAAAAATTAATATTACGAAGAGCTGGTTCTTTGAGAAAGTCAACAAAATTGACAAACCCCTGGCGAGACTAATCAAAGGACAAAGGGAAAGGATACAAATATCCAAAATTAGAAATGAAAGGGGAGAAATTACCACTGATACCACAGAAATACAAAGGATTATAAGAAAATATTATGAAGGACTTTATGCCACAAAATTTAACAACCTAGAAGGAATGGACAAGTTTCTAGAAACTTATAGCCTACCAAGACTGAACCAAGAAGAACTGGATAATCTAAATAGACCAATCAATAGCAATGAGATTGAAATGACTAT